>JAECUM010056241.1:0-19172 GCA_016617855.1 Megalonaias nervosa | reverse complement strand
AACGATGATACTGCTCCAAGAAATTCTTTACCAGGATCAACTTGTAATAACCGTGGCCATCATAGAACACCACGTTGATAAATGCGCTCAAACGCAGATGCAACTTCAGATGCTGTCTTTGTTGATAATGGCTCCGCTTCTTTGTATCTACTGGCAACATCAACGACAGTTAACGCATATCTATACGTGTATTGACGTCTACGTGTTTTAATGGTATCGTGTGGTAAAAACAGTATATCCGCTTGATGAACTTCATTAGGAACGCTAACATCGAAATGCGCGCACTGAATTCTTTTAGGTGGACTCAGGAAGATTTGCCATATTGCCTGTCGTGCTAACCATGATGCAGCAACATCACGTGAAACTTTTGCTGCTTCGGCGAGTTTACTAATCGCTGCTTTACCTCTCCAATACCCTCTCGGGGAATAATAAACAGATTTCATTATGATAGTTATATAATTTAATTGCCAGCCCCTAGCACTAGTTTACCTTTCTTAGCAGATTTTATTAGAAAACTAGCGAATTTATCTCTGAGAGATTTATTAGGTATAGAATTTAATGCGTGAATCAATTTCACATCTGCGAGATGTCGTTGCTGCAAATCTTTACTTTTATACGCGACATCATGAACGTGACACGTTTGATCAATCTTATTTACTGGATACTCTCCTGGTTTTGGTTGATCTCGTTCGTCAAGTCGGATATCAAGTCGAGTTCCTGGACCACAATAATTATATCCGGGTAAATGTTTCTCACCAGGGTATTTAGCCCATGGAGTTCCTGGTAATTTTCCTAATAACGCAGCGATATCACCACATCTTGATATTCATCAAGGACGAAATAAATTTATATTTCTTGGTGCCACATTTCACACATTTCCCTGTAAGTGCGCGTCTTTTATTTTTTGTTGTTATTGTCGTTAATTCAGCAGTATGTGTAGGTGCTCTGCATCGAACACAATATAGACTCATATTATTTATTATATGGATATAATTGACTTTTCTGCGACACGAAAACAAGAGCCAGTAAAACATCATCCAGCATTACCAAATTCTATCAGAATGATTATAATAGGTCCATCTGGAAGTGGAAAGACGCAATTACTGCTTAATCTGATAATGAGATGGCTGAAGTGGGATAAATTATATTTGATACCGCCATCTGTAGATGATCAGCGATGTTACGAAGTACTTAAAGATTTTAATGAAAACGCAAAATTGTTGCATGAAGACAGTGAAGTCATAGACTTTATTACTGATATTGATGAAGCGCCATCTGTAGATGATCTGGATGGATTCATTAATAACCTCGTGGTATACGATGATGTCATGCTGGACAAATAATCCAATCCAGCTCGGATATTTTCACGAGGCCGTCACAAAAACACAGACGTGATTTATGTTACACAGCGTTGTACACAAATTCCAAAAGTGATCAGGGATAACTGTAACATTTTAGTTGTGTTCAACGGAGTTGATAATCATACGCTGCAAAATATTTATTATACTTGGTGTTCTGGGGACATGGATATGAACAAATTTAAAAATTTCTTTTCAAAAGCACAAGCTGCTCCCTTTGGTTTTGTAACAATAAATTTACATGATCTGAGGTCAAGATATCGTAACGGACTTGATACAATTTTTGGATAAAAACCATAGCAGCAGGAAGGGTGAACGACATACGCGTAGTGACCAGCACGTGAAAAAATCGGAAAAAATCTGGTCAATTAGAGAAGTTTTTACTGTTAAGGCAAAAACTTTTTTTTCAGCCTTCGTAGGAACCCTTAAATTTCAAAAATAAGGTCTCTGCAAAGTTGTAGGGTTCACCCTTCCTGCTGCTGACTCTGTTATTACAAAGTGCACTTGTTGGCAAAGCTCGTGACATCTACACTTCCCTGTCAGTATAGCAAAGTGCTAATTATGATCTGGTTAAATAAATTATCTTGAAGGGTTAGAATTGGCACCTGAGGCATATCAACAACAGTTAAGGAACTATAATAAAGACACTAAACAAACTAATGTCGAATTTGTAAGAGAAAAAGAGCAATTATTTGATAGGTGATGCTCAGCCAAGAAAGTTGGTCAAGACCATGTAAATCTCAAACAATTCATAATAGTTAAAGAGTTCAAGAACTGCATCCATAGTCATGTTAAGACCTACTTTGATGAGCAAAAGGTCGAAACTTTAGAAAATGCTGCTCGTACAGCTGACTATTATTCCTTGACACACATAGTTTCTTTTGTCAATAAGTGTTCCATTTAGAAGTCGTCTGGTAGAAAGAGATTCCGGTCTCATTCGAGTACTTCCAAGTCTCAATGTGGCACAACTTTTAGGAATCATGTTTTTAATAAGACTGATCAGAGTTCCCTATCTCTTCCTACGTGTACGTATTGCGGCTAATTGAAAAATAAGCAACAGAATCAAGGCATACCTATTCCAATCTGAAAAGGTAAGACAGCCCAATTAGAGTATACGAATCAGAAGATACCTAAGTCTAATCTGCAAATTATTCCTGCATTTGACAAACCATTTAGCAGAAAAATGGTAGACTGTGTCGGTCCCTTACATAAGACCAAGTCAGGCAACCAATACTTGTTGACCATAATGTGTGCGTCTATAGATTCCCAGAGGTAATTCCTTTAAGGAATATTAAAACTAAAACAATAGTAAAAGCTTTGATAAAGTTTCCAACTCAGTTTGGCCCTCCCAAATCTGTCCAATTTGATGAAGTGTCAAATTTTATAACTGGAATGTTCTAGCAAGTTATGCATGAATTATCAATTCAGCGATTTAAGTATCCTGCCCATTACTCTGAACGCCAAGGGACTTTAAAAAAATCGTCATCAAACTTTGAAAAATATGATTCGGTCATATTGTTTTGATACTGGAAAAGCTTGGGACGAATGTGTTCATTTATTGTTTGTTGTTACGGAATCAGTTCAGTAATCCTTAGGATTTAGTCCCTTTGAACTAGTTTTTGGATATACTGTTCGTCGACCATTGAAGATGTTAAAAGATAAACTTCTTTCAAATGAAGATACAGAAATTAATCTTCTCGACTATGTTTTTAATTTAAACACAAGCTGTCGGTGGCTTATGATGTTGCAAGAACTAATTAACACTCAGTCCAAATGAAATTAAGGTATGACAAAAATACAAAGGGAAGGTGTTTTCAGCCTGATGATAGACTTCCCACTCACTGACGGAAAGGACAAGGGAAATTTCGGCATTCGTAACTCCAGATTGACTTTCTCAATATAAAGTGATGCCGTTTTGGATGAAAGGTTCGCCTTGTACCTTTCAACGTTTAATGAACATGATTACATCTGGTCTAGATAATTGTGATGATTACATCAATGATGTCATCATCTACAAGGATACCTGGAAAGATCACTTGAAGACGATTTGGAATAGATTATTTGGTGTAAAAGGGCATTCTTGATTAGGAAGTTTCCATCTGGTTCGGACAGGAAATTAAGAGACTTACAGTTTTTAGAAAAAACAGATAGAAGCTGAGTTAAGAAGGTTTCAGTTTCAGTATGTTGCAATGCAATTGAAAATGCAAATGCACAGCGAGAAAGAAAGATAAATGCAAATGCACAAAGAGAAGGAAGAGATAGAAATGCAAATGCAAAAAGAAAAAGACGAAAGACCAACGCAAATGCAAAAAAAAGAAAGAAATGCAAATGCAAAAAGATGCAATGCAAATATAATTTAACTTAATGGAACTAGGACAAGCAAAAGAAGCACTTATTCCGCTGTATATACAGCTCCAGGTTCTGACACTACCAAACACATTAGGTTTGTACCCCATTGTAAAGAAAAATAGGTAGATCAATATTTGTCTCCTTTCAAGAAAATTGCTGAAAATCTGAAATAGCACAGAGAGCACTAGACTTTATTATAACAAAGTGTACTTATTGGTAAAGCTCGTGAAGTCAATATTTTACTCATAGGAGAACAAAGTGATGATTATGATGTGGTCAAGGAGTGTATCTTGAAGGCTCATGAGTTGCTACCTGAAGCCTATCGTCAAAAGGATTAGAAATTGAAGAAAGAAAACTAGTCAGATTCATGATGAGTTTCCATGGCAAAAAGAACACCTGTTTAATAAGTGGTGTGCAGCTAAGAAGGTTGACAAAGATTATGATAACCTCAGACAACTCATATTAATTGAAGAGCTCAAGAACTGCATCAATAGTGACATCAAGACCTACCTTGATGAGAAAAGGTTGAAACTTTAGAGAATGCAGCTAGTACAGCTGATCAATATTCTTTGACTCACAAAGCTTCATTTGTCAATAAATCTTCCTCTAGGCAAGTTTATGTTAAAAATACAATGTCCAGTCTCACGAGAGGACTCCAAAATCTCCAACTGGTACAGCTATTAAGAATCAAACTTCTGATAAGACTGATCCGAATTTTTTATCTCTTCCTAAGTGCACTTATTGTAAGAATAATGGGCACGTTTCTTTTATAATTATTACATCTTGAAATTTAGGCAGCAGAATAAAGAGAGAGCTGTTACAAATGTCCTTGTTTCTAAGAGGTTACGGTCATGTATTGAAAGTCATACATTTGTTGAGTCTAGCAAATCCCAGTCTGATTTAATTATTGTTATTGAGAATTATGAACCATTCGTGTCGAAAGGTTCTGTTTTACTTGTTAGTTATTATGCCAAGGTTAACCCTAAATGATATTAACAGAAACAGGAGCTTCTGAGATTCTTTAATGGTCAAATACTTTACCTTTTTCTGAGAAGTCTTCTTCTAGTAAAAGTGTTCTTATTCAGGGAGTACAGTGCAGATTTGTTCATGTTCATCTCTATTGTATTAATTTGTCAGCATATTTAGTGTACCGCTCCGGTGGCCTAGTGGTTAGAGCGTCAGCCTCGGATGCGGGAGGTCGTGGGTTCGATCCCCGGCCGAGTCATACCAAAGACTTACAAAAATGGTACTAACAGCTGCCTCGCTTGGCGCTCAGCATTAAGAGGTTAGTGTTAGGACTGGTCGGCCTGGTGTCAGGATAATGTGACTGGGTGGGACATCATGCTACATGTCTGCGGCATGATGCCCCAGTGCTAGACATCACTATAAACTGCCACACTGCAGACATCGTAGCGATATGACTGAAAAATTGTTAAAGCTACGTTAAAATCTAAATCACACACACACACACACACACACACACACACACACACACACACACACACACACAGCATATTTAGTTTCAGGATCCGTGATCATAGGAGCGGTGACTTCTTTGCCACTTGACAGTGTTCATTTGTTACTAGGTGATGGCCTAGCCGGAGATACGTTTCTGGTTAATCCACCTGTAACTGACAAGCCTTGTTTGGATCAAAGAGTTGATCTTATTGAAATTTAAATCCCTGGTTTACATCCTGCTTGTGCAGTTACCACCTAGGGCAAAGAAAGCTCTTGAGAATGATGTTTATGTTATTCCTTTAGTTGACATATTTATTTTTCAGGTTTTTTTTTTTTTTTTTTTTTTTTTTTTTTTTTTTTTTTTTTTGTGCACAATTTTCCTCCTGAAATTGATCAATCAAGAGGTTTTGTTCATGGTAATACTCTTTTTACTATAAATTCTGTCAATTCTGATTAGCGGGATACAAGACAATCACTACGTGTCTCACAGGAACAAGACCCTATCGGCTTCAAAGGACTATTAGTAAAAATGAAGCCACACCAGTACCAACGTTTCATTCTTTGCAAAAATGGGGTCCTTATGAGGCAATGGAGGTCACCTGATTCCCCCAAACTCCTTTGGCTGGTAATTCATGACTCAGTAAGGCTTATCACAAGATCTTGAATCGTTTTTTCTTTTTGGCCGAAAGTAAAAATTGATGTGTCTAAATGCTTTAGATCTTGTCATATCTGTGAAAAGGTAGGAAGTCCAATCCAAAGATGTCTGAGGTTCATCAGCAACCTATTCCTGCATTTCACGAACAATTTAGTAGAATAAGGTAGCTTGTGTCAGTCCATTACCTAAGAACAGGTTAGGCAAACAATATTTATTGACGATTATATATGCGCCCACAAGATTTCTAGAAGCTATTCCTTTGAGGAATACACAAACAAAGACAATAGTAAAAGCTTTGATCAGGGGTCAGATTTTATGGCTGGAATTTTCCAGCAAGCTATGCATGACTTATGCATCTAGTAGTTCAAATCTTTTGCATATCACCCTGAAAGTCAATGTGCTTTAGAAAGATTTTGAACAATATGATTAGGCTGTATTGTTTCGGCGCAGGAAAGGATTGGGACGAAGGTTTCCATTTGTTGTTGTTTGCTGTTATGGAATTAGTTCATGTTCCGGTTAAGTATTATGGCCCGTGTAAAGTTTGAAAGAAAGAAAGTGACTTAAAATACATTATTAACATCCCTGGAAGGCAAAATGGAAACAATTCTGTCATGTTAATATGATAATGGAGTACGTTTATAGAGATAGCCCTGTAAATTATTCAATCAATTTAGTTGTACCTGTCCTATACAGTGAGGATTTCAACGATGGTGTTTAATTGGACTGTAGTCACATTGGTGTAACCAGTCTTCGAAATTTGGAAATACTGGATAATCTGGACCAGAAAATGTCGCACCTGCTACCACAAGTGAAAAGCGAATTGAAATAGCTATTAAATTAATATGAGCACTTTTTCCAGATGTTCCAATACGAACAAATAAAATCTAACATGAAGTTGAAATTGTAGATGCTACACAAGACGAATGATCTCAAACGAGACTGTTTGAAGAAAGAAATTTAATATTTGCTGAAGGATTGCTTCATTGAACCAAGTAAAAGTTACTGAAGTTCACCATGTGTTCTAGTGCAGAACTAGATAACACTTTTCCTCATATGTACTAATTACAAAAATGTAAACAATGTTCCCAAACAGATTCATTTCCAGTGCCCAGAACTGATGACTGCATTGACAGAATTGTAAATTCAAAACATGTCACCGAGTTTGAACTTTTGAAGAGATTCTGGCATATTCCACTGACAGAAATAGCAAAGAAAGTTTCAGCATTCGCAACTCCAGATGGACTTCACCAATAGAAAATGGTACCGTTTTGTAGGAAAGGTTACCCTTGTACTTTCCAACGCTTGATGAACAAGATAACATCCGGTATAGGCAATTGTGACGTTAAATCGATGACGTCATAATCTACAACGACACCTGGAAAGTGAACATTTTGCATAAAACACGTTTGTTTCGAAGGCACGTAGAATGTTTGGTGCAGAAATAAGTCTTTGCTATTTTCAAATTCATGATTCAATTATTGCATGACATTTTGTAGTATTACCATGTTACTCTTCTAGATTTCTTTTGAGATTTCTCTAAATATTAGACAGAAAGGACAACGAAGGACAGAAATATGCGCACCTTGGGTTTGTAAGTTTAATCTCTGCCAGCAAAATAACACTTCGAAAATGAAATTACGCTTTCTATACAGTTGAAAAGTGAATACAATAGAGTAAATTATTTGCCTAATGTATATCATGTTCAATGTTAAATTATAGAGATTATACAGGAGTTATGTGACATCATATCATAGTATTTCTTGTGTGTGTGTACATATATATATATATATATATATATATATATATATATATATAGAGTATATATATATATATATATATATATATATATATATATATATATATATATATATATATATTTGTGTATTTATGTATGTAGGAGTGAGGGAAATTTCTCAGTCAACTTGCTTGGAGACTAGATATGAAAATAATCCTAGGTTGATACAGTGTTACTTTCAGTAGTGGGTGAGATTGATTCTATCTAGGTCGTGGTGAAAAACTGGTGGTAATTGATGCATAAAGTTTTACGTGTTTGTATTTCTCTCTCTCTCTCTCTCTCTCTCTCTCTCTCTCTCTCTCTCTCTCTCTCCTAATAATACTGTCATTTCTCTTTGTTCAGTAATTTATTCCTTCATCGATTAAAACCCTCATGCATAAACAACTGCGTGGGCAATATAAACCTTCCGTTTTTGTCAGCTTGGCATAAAAATATTCTTGTCTTGACGAGTACTGACTTCTTATTTGTTTCATTCTGTGCTGGCTTGGCAACGGATTATTTTTTCACTCTGGGACTGTCTAGACAATCTGTTGTGGTAACACAGTCGGTTGATGTACATTAAGCTATGTGTCAGTCAGCACAGAAGGTCGTCATCGTCTGCGTGGATACAATGTAGTCTTTTTGTGATCGATTGGAGATAACCTTTCCTCATGGTATGTTAACGTTTATTTTGACTGTTCTTTCTCTCTCGCACTGTATAGAGATCCGACTTATGATGGTGATCTCGTTTAGTTCCACCACGGCTTTCAGCCTGTGAAGATTGAAATACAACATACATAGTTTTGCTGAAGTGATTCAAAAATACACAACGTCCAACAAAAGACATACGGGGAAACTTAACAATACTCCAGAGATAATTATAAAGATACCTGTTATGTTTGTCAAGAGAAAGGACACTGGCTCAGAGAATATCCACAGCATTAAAGAAAAGGAATCCGTTATCCTAAAAACATAGAAATCAGGTTCTGAGAGAAAATCTAAAACGAATACTTTATCTGTCACTAGATGGGGGCGACAAGGGAACCGAGTCCGCTTGTTAAAACCGCGGCAGCCATAGAGTGCTTGCCAGAGACAAATTACACGTCTTGAGATTACACGAGATCCGATGCCCTCTCAGTGCAGTTTCATAAGGAAGTAAACCAACATGCAGATCATATAGAGTATTTACGTCATCACCCTACACAAGATTCTTTCGTGAACTCGATGGTGTTTTTGATAGACATAGAGGAAACTGCGCCGCTTTGCCAAGTAAACCCCTAAATTATAACATTGGACTCGCAGCGCGTCAAAGACAACTTAATGAACCCTAATTATCGTTTTCGTGCACGATTGCTCTTAGTCATGTATTCGGGCTTAGTAGAGAGGTTCACAAGGCTATATTCGGAGTCAAACACATAGGCCCTATCCATATTATTCCGAAAACCGCAACAATAAAGATGCAATCTGACTTGATGTTTGCGTTGCTAATGGAAAAGTTTAGTTGTCGAAAATAATATTGTGGATGCTTGTGGTCATTTCTTCAGTGGCTGCGGAAAAGCGTCTACTTGTCCATTCTGAGTTCTGGAGGCACATCACTGCTGTCATTTCACACATTCATCACAGACTAGATAGAAAGCAGTGTTCAACAGTTTTCGTAGCAAAACCCTACCCAACAAGGTGTCAGTTTACCAAGACATGTATTCATAAAAAACCAAAATGGAATTTGATAATTTAGGAGTGTCTGAAGAACCCACCGAAGAAATTTTAATTGACTTCGGCAACAATTATGTTGCACGTGCATATAACAAGCTGTTATCATTCATGGACCGAGCTCAATACGTTGACACGGGTCAGCGGATTTCACAAACAAAAACAAACTTCACTGGACATCATCCGATTTATTACTTTTCGTTGCAACACATTGACCTGGTTACGCAGTCCGTGGTTGATATATACTTTCATCACGTGTTATCAATGTGCCTGCTCCCCCACCCACCCACCCCTTATGCAATAACAGATGCATTGCTGTGATTGAGTCTGAGAAGATGCATTGTTGGAGAACGGAGGTGGCTGAATGGGGGTTATTGATTCGCCTGTGAAGAACTCGACAAGCTTTCTCAAACTAGTAATTGAACCTGTCACGTTTTCAAACAATAATGTTCTTTCATGAAGTTCAGGTTGGTTTCAGCCCAAAACATCTTGCCAAAATAAAGAGTGCAAACGAGGGCGGGGTCACAATGAGCCTTTCTCCGACAAAGTTATCTAGAATTGTCCCGTGTGGTTCACCCAAATACACCTTACTCAACTTAATGCTGCCAAAAGAAACAAACACCTCGGTGACATTAAAGTTATAAAATTCACATGTGACTCAATTGCTAAATACTATTGGAATATTCCCATTCCTCGAGGCCATTCCACCGATGTTAGCATCTGCGGCTCCTGCCGATTTTGCTTCGCAAAACTTTAACGCTAGCGTTAGAATTATCTTTTATTACCTCATTGCTCATACACTCTCGTATGATCGTCAAAGACTTATAAATAACAAAATCATGGGCTATAGAAGGCGTTGTTCTATCTGAGCTACCTAAATTCTAAACGTCCTATCGTAAGACTTGTAAACGTATGTTTCACTGACAGTTAGTTAAATATTTAATCATAACAAAGAGCCTTTTGATGTACATGTGACCGAAAATAACATTAGTTTTTCTTTATATATACATCTCTGACAGCTGAAAACTTTAACTGTAAAATGGACTATCATCATATTTGATTGGATTTATTTCAACCAGCAAGTTGGACTAGCTGCATGTAGATTCCAGAATATATCTAAATTCGTCTCCTTATAAAAATAAAAGTTTTCTTTCTAATGCATTTTAAACTTTATAATATTGCTCGGATGTTAAAATGAAGATGCAATCTTCTTGCATAAGAACACAGATCATAATAACGTACAGAGATAATTTTTACCACCTTGCACTACATTTTAGTTTGTTTTATTTCATAAACATTGAGAGTCCTTCAGCACTTTCATTTGCAACTAAACAAGCTTATATTTTCTTTTGCATTTCGTATTTTTATGGGTTTTTTTATTATCTAGATTATTATCTAGCTCTAACAAATTCCTGATTGTTGTTTAAGTTCTCGTCCCACTCTTTTTCACACGGATTACCTTTTATAAGCTTGTAAGTTCGATGAAATAAAAATGAAACTTAGAGTGATGGTGATTTTACTCATTGAACTTAGATGGCTCATTTCATACAAATTCAAAGTCATACATCTTGGAGATATTCATGTAATATTTAGTAATGTTCAGCAGTGGCCTCTCTCCCTCCACCCCCCCCCCTCATAATTGGACAATCACTTTATTAATTAATGGGATGTTATATAGACACCTCAGTAACAAAAGTTAATGACTATGGCTTCAGTGGACTTTTGTATTCTGTGATGGTTGCCTTAGAGGACCTTTAAAAATGATCTTAATGTGTGTGTGTGATTTAGATTTTTAACGTAGCTTTAACAATTTTTCAGTCATATCGCTACGATGTCTGCAGTGTGACAGTTTATAGTGATGTCTAGCTCTGGGGCATCATGCCGTAGACATGTAGCATGATGTCCCACCCAGTCACATTATCCTGACACCAGGCCGACCAGTCCTAACACTAACCTCCTAATGCTGAGCGTCAAGCGAGTTAGCTGTTAGTACCATTTTTGTAAGTCTTTGGTATGACTCGGCCGGGGTTCGAACCCGCGACCTCTCGCATCCGAGGCGGACGCTCTAACCACTAGGTCACCGGAGCGGTTCTGGTCTTAATGAATCAAGTTGCTAAATAATGATCTGTGGAGAGGATTTGATATAACAGCAAGACTCCCATTCTACTTAGTTTAAATATATTTTGTTTCATAAATTTGTAACTGAAGATTACAAAAGGTACAATACAGAAGGTAAAGGACTAAAAAGAAAGCCACAGGCTTATAATGTTCTTCTCTGTTTACGATGCAAAAATTGCAAATATATGAATATGAATATATGGCGGATGATATTACGTTTTAATTACAAAATGACGAAATTTGTAATAATCAGAGTTAAGAGTCTCTTGGTTAAACGTTAACATTTAGCCAAGTTATATAAAGCAGGAGAATGAATGACGACGGAGTAGGTGAAAGACGAAGATAAAAATAGAAAGAAGTTCAAATTAGAAATTGTCAATTAAAGTGTGTTAATTATTGTGTAAAAGAAAGGAGAGGGGCCAAAAAAAATTAAATCAGTGAGAAGGAACAAAAAAAAGCAAGATTAAAAGTGAACAGTACTTTCTTCAAGATCGAGTCGTTGCGGATCAATCATTTGGATAATTAGGGGAACTAACTGTTTGCAGTTGTTCATGACCTGTGGGATACGTGATAGTAATGTGTGCATTTAAGTACATTTTATTGACTTTTCAATAAATTTATAAACGGTGTCGAAAATATGAATGTTTACTTCATCACACAAGAAGGTATCTAAAGTTAAATCCATGTATGGAGTGAGGGATTGAAACAGTTCGATGCGTTGTTCTTATTAACAAACGCAAGATAAAAGGTAGTGTCGTGTATTTTGTACAGATCCACATGTACAAAGAGGTGATCCGAGTGTATCCTTTGTAAAACAAATTTGAATAAGTGAACTGCAATTTGTTCTAAGTCGGGCATGGATAATTTAAACTTAAATGTATCAAGAAGTTAATGTGTTTTTCAGGTTATTAATGGATATTATTTGACGAGTCTCAAAAGATAATGTTCTCCATTCTAGAACGGTCTAAGGAAGAAACGAGGTTTAATAAAGACTTGTTCTAGCCTGTACGAACTGGAAATTGTTAACATTGCCTAAGTCCATGGCGAGTAATATCACCAACAGATGAAGAAATCAGAGATGCAAGATATGGAAGCCTTGAGCCAATTGTCATTTTATGCAAGAATGCAAATTAGTGTTTTTATCGTCTGAACTCAAGAATTTCCCATCGTATTGAAGTGCTTCAATAGATACTAATTATGTTGCACCAATCTCAATTCTGGCTGCCTCATTTTGTATTTTTTTAGTTCCCATTTCTTAAGTAATGAGTATTTGTCCCAAATCACATTAACATTTTCCAGAATGGGTCGTATTAAAGAGAAAATCTACTTGTGCTCCAAAAACTTAGTTTTCTAGCTTCCTAAAATATTTGTAAAACTTTCTGCTCTATTTTTTTTGTTTTCAAAAGTTATTTGAGAGCCAATATGGAACTCTTTTGCTACATAGGGTGCAGTTCTGGCGAAACAGTTTTCCCAGTACCTGTCAGTTTGCGCAAATACTCATCGAAACGAAGTACAGTATCATCTTTTGCGTCTTTGTTTGTCAGGGTTTGGTGTCAATGAACAATGTACAACAGCTTGAACATCGTGTTGGTGTACTTTAGATCAAGTTTTGTATCAATTAAATGATCATTTATACCTTCAATCATGTTTCAATCTACGCGATTCCCGCCGAAAATATACACACGAAGCTTCTGCGTGTGTAACTGAGATCAAGAACAACTATTTACTCTGTAGAGATATACATAATGATTGTTTGCAAAGTTAAGCAAGCCCATTTATAATAGAAGGAATAAAGGACATGTACCTCAATATTTTTCACCGGATTTCGACAATAACCTATTTTTTAGCTTACCATCTTTTGCTATAACAAAGTCTAACAAAAATTTGTATTAAATTGAACTTCTCATTATTTTCCAACCGCTTCACCTTAGTCAGTCAGAAAACAAATCACTTTGCCCAAAATTCTGAGTCGAGCGTTGATTGTGTTAGGTACAACCAGTACAATGCTTTTTCTGATGACATGCATGGGGGGGGGGGCGAAATTTGGGAGTTTGTTTAAAACAGATTATAATTAAAACAGATTTTTTAAAAATAAATTTGATCTTGAAAACAAACCAGTATTTTTCTATGAATATTTCACAGAATATCTTCAGTAATATATGAATTAGATTTTGTGGGCCATTGTCCTTATTCCGCACCGGGCCCTCACAGCCCTAAAACCATCGCTGGAGTAACAGGTCCAAACGATATTGAAAACAAAAACGAGAAGCAATAGAAGTTAAAGACCTCTTGTTGAAGAGAGATAAAAGAGGGGGTTCAGTATGTTACTGCTGTTGAATGTCCACAAAAAGCACACACTAATGAACGCTTAGCTACTCAACTGTCAACTCACCAAATGTATAATATTATTTCACCATCTAGATGCCTACACGGGGGAGTAAAAGGTAATTCCAATTTCCACATGGCAATTATTTCTATCTTTTTATTTATCGTTTATGTAATTGCCCAAGTGTCATTATCGGCAAGTAAATGGCTGACTGAATGGCTTGCTCACTCAGTTGTCATTATCGACACTTAAATGGCTGTCTGAATGAGTTCAGAGTCTGCCAAAAGAACTTTTGAACGCACAGATAAACATAATGATTCATATGTGGAAAAACAAACGTATGAGTTATAAAGTATGCAAATGCCGAGACATAGCCTTTGAACCTAATAATGAAAGCATGGACCAGTAAATACCGATTAAAATGTGATATACCTAAAATATGATATTATCTGTTTGCTTTGTTTAGAAAATGGTAATATTTGTTGGCCTTTTCCTTGAATCTAATTTTATTATTCCAGTCAAAAATATCTCTTTCTGCATGTATCATGAAAACACCCGTATAATGGAAAGTTTTGTTAATGATACGAAGAAATCGTGAAAAATTATGTAATGCGTGAAACGAGTCAAAGGTATTTTAACATGACAATTCTGGACATTTTCAAGGTATCCAACTAAATGCAGTAAGACCACGATAGCTCAAACATCGGGTAACTAGAAGTCTACGTATAACACGCATGGCTCGCTCATATCCAGAGTACTATAATCTCGAATATACAATCATGGAAATCTCGAAGCAGCCCGAAAACTCGAAAAGTTTGGTCCTTCATTCTTTCGAGATTTGGAATTTCTGTTTGAGTTTCATAGAACTTATCACTACAACTACATTAACAAATATGTTCTTGTTTTTCAGGATATCAGATAAATCCGTAAAAAAGGGAGTGGATATCTCTCCGTATAGCTTGACGGTATTTTGACGATTTCTTGAAGAAATAAATGTTGGTGGCATGTGATCCTTCAAGTGGAATATTAAATTGTTAAGTTAAATGAATTCGTGAATAATTGAGAGAACAAGCTTTGTCTTGGTAATTAACGCAAAGCTACATTAGATATGAGTAAGCCGAAACAAATTAAATCATGCCATCAGTTCATTGCCATGTACATATCCATTTATGTAATGGTCTCTAGTAGTATGGAATGGTACAGTTGACTTTGCTGCCTTGCAAGACCCAGATGAAAAGAAACGTGACATGTACTTAATTTCTCGCCTTTCGGGACTAAACTTTCAAAGAGGAAACAGGAATATATTGATTGATTATGATTGTAGGCTGTCACCACATGTTTTGTTGAATAAATGTGCATGTTCAGAAAAAGACAAATGGCATAAATTATGATAAAACAGTACTTTGGGGCTTAAAAAGGCGGTTTTGATTTGTTATATCTGGTGTATTAAGAATAATTTTATGAGAGAGCGAGATAGCGTTCTTATATTTATATTTGTAACTTATGATGATTGGCCAGTTATCTATTGAATATTGAAATGGGGCACATCGTATTTATGTACAAAACTGTTGAAAAGAATGATCCTTCTACAGATTAAGAAATTTGTCATTGGAAGAGAGAGAGAGAGCGATACATCTAAGTGCTATCGATTGGGTGGTGGATCGTCAAAACACTGTTGGCATTGTAGGGCACCCTGTCATTAACATCATTTTCGAACTGTCTGCCTACACTTCACACATAGTGGATAATTGTACTTTGTCGCTTGTCGTCTGCAATTGCGGTCCTAAGATACCATTATTTCGTCCGCTCTATAAATATCCAATGTATTATGATTTAAATAACTTTTTTACTGGTTTAACCTTTGGATAATAGTTGCGTGGGAGCATTTTAAGTGACATTTAGATGATGCTGGCTCTAGAATTAAGGATAGTATAACCGAAAAGCTAGTGCAATATTAGATGCTGATGAAAAAATAATTAAATTTGCCTTTTCTCCAAGAAGAACTGTTACATAACACATATGTTCAATTTTACGTTATTTTTAAGAAGTATTGTTAGATAACAGCTACGCCAAAAATCACGTCATTCTAAATATTACCTTTCCAAACCGACGATATCTATATAACGAGAAAGATAAACAAACAAAAAAATGTAGCAAAGTATTTTTTTTTTTCAAAATAGACCAACAAAATTGCCAAAGAAATTTTAGCCTGGTGCCACACCAATAAATATAGCCTTTAAATAGGTCGGTCCGAGAATTCCTTCTAGAAACAATTTCTTTTGTTTTGTATCTTCTTGTGGTCTCTGGAATAAAATTACTGTTATTTTTAAAAAAACGAAATAAAACAAAACAAAACATTTTATAAATGCATCCACATCCTAGAGTAATTTAATCCGTAAGGTAACGTAATCCACCAGAATCTGAACGGAAAAGCATTGAATAATAGCGTGTGTCTCGACCGCCTTTCTGTGTGAGATAGCTTGGCACTGACTCTTTCCTATGTCAAATAATGTATCACTGCCTCCTTTCTATGTTCTGTAATGTATATTTAATTTAATTGTTTGTTTATTAGTTTAAAGTTTTTTTCATGTTAAGTCAACAACTAATACATAGCTTAATCATTCTCTATGTTAATGAGTTTAATATCGGAATTATTAATAGAAGAAGTAAATATTTTTATTTGGGTCAGGGTTTTGGACTTTCCTCAGTAAATTTTACATTTTATGGTTTTGACTTTGTAAATATCAGGATAATTCTAGAAGTTTATTTTCCATTAGGTAATTTTTTAATAGAAAATGCTAATTGTGACCTGAGGTCAAGTAGAGAACTGTATAATCTTGTGATTGTGAGGACTTGGTCTTTCGTGCTTTAACATCAAGCACTTTCAAGTTGTATTATGTTGTCACCAGTTGGGCTTAATTATATTTTCTTCAAATTATTGAATTCAAGTGATTATTTTCTCTGGAAATACAAACGTGCTCTGATTCTTGGATAAAGACATTCACTGGAATTTATACTGAATTCAAACCTGGAATTATATTACTGTGATTCAACAAAAGACTTTTGACACATCAACACTTCAATAGCTACCACAGACACGTCATCAACTTCAGTTTTGGGATTTTTTTCTGGACCTTTAATGAATTTTATTCAGGATTTTAAATTACTAGGACTTGCGTCTGTAATTCTTGGATTCTTTTGGGATTTGATTTGCAATACCGTAAGTTGTTTTCTTCTCATTTTCACTGTGTATTATAGGGAAATAAAATTATGTGTTACGTTTTACAAAGCTTGTTGTCTTTCACTCTTTCTGTCACTTATTTAAGAGCATAGACTCGTAACATTTCAATTATGTGCGACACTGCATCCTAAGTGAAACAATAACCTTTACCTCTACCCCACCCCCTCCTCTGTTACTTACAGAGTTTGAAAAGAAGTTCTCCCGCGAAAATGAGTCCTTGTAACAAACAAACCAACTGTAATTGCCACTGCCGCTGAAAAATGAGTGATACTCGTGCTTTGTCTTGCTCGAGCAAGCGAGAAAAATCTCGCTTGCTCGAGCAAGACAAAGCACGAGTATCACTCATTTTTCAGCAGCAGTGGCAATTACAGTTGGTTTGTTTGTTTGGGTTTTTTTTTTTTTGTTTTGTTCACAACTCCTAAACCTGTGGAATACGTGGATTGCAGAACCTGTAGGCGTAGTTCGTTCATATTCATGCACTACAACCAATCTCTCTAAATAAGAACATGGTCATTTAAAAATTCTGGATAAGATTTCATCGATTTTTAATTCTGTATTTTTTAAATTTCCAAAGCCGGCATATACTTACGCTGTCGGATTCAGTTTCTTAAGATCTAAAGTTCCCATTGAGAAATTGGCCGCGTTAGTAGTGAATGGGGACGATAGGTCCTCATGTAGACTTCTATGTTAAATTTGGTCCTTTGGAATATAGCCTCAAAATTTATAGCTTCACGTAGACTTCTATGTTAAACTGAGGGAGTTCCACTATAGCCTCATAATAGAAAATGGAACAGAGGGGGACTGTTTAACCTCAAGGGAAAACGGAACAGGGGTGACGTCACGGTACTGGACACTGGCAACAATGTTGCAAGTGGCTGACCTCAGTCGGGCGGAACAGTGTGGCAAGGGGCTAACATAAATACACGCTACTATAGGGACAAATAGAGACATAGACATAAAGACAGAGACACAGGACACAAACATAGATTTATGAACATAAATCTATTACATAAAACATCGACTAATTTTTTTTAGGCAAGAGAGAATTGATATCTTTTCGAGGCAATGAAGTGGCCCTGAAAAGGGCCTTTGGTTTATTTGTTAACAACATTCAATTAACATAGAGGGCATCTCGCGAATCTTCTTCTCTTATTCAAACTTCGCCTGACCTCTGGACCGAAGATTAAGACTCTCTTCAGAGAGCCTTGTCTCTCCACATAGATCCTTTGTTTCCAAAGGGCTGTATCAGTGATCTGGGTGATAGCCCATTATGATTTGACATACATGGGATAGTCCGGATTGAACAGCATCGACGATAGGAGAGTAGATGATTCTACGTTAATCCACATCTTGTGACAATAACAGGTGAAGGGAATGAGGTGAACTACGGTTACTTACAGTGGAAGAGTGGATTGAAACGGAGTTCTTTCACCAATCCTAACACGCGTTACAAAATTTAGTCAGAGTGCGGAGTCTGTCTTCCAATCCGAAGAGAGCTGTCTGTGACGTCACATTCCCTATATAGGTGCGCTAGCGTCTGTGCGCAGGAATCAATGCGACAGAGTTAGAACATGACGGAAACTAAGAAGACGATGAATTGGGGTGCACAGGCCGTGGAGACTAAAAGTGATGGCATAGCACCAGCTACCAAAGCAAACACGGTCCTACTTCCAGAAGAGAACGATTTTAATTGGGATCTAGTGGATTTTCCCTCTTCTGCACAAGAATTTGTTCCGGTAACAGCACCTTCACCACCTTCTCCTTCCTTACCGTACGTCGAGGATTTAAACAGAGGCAGAAAGAAGAATTGGAGAAATTTTTGCAAAAGCAGAAAGAAGCAGAACAAGTTTTTCTCATTCAACAGCAACAGCGAGAAGAAGAGGAAAGAAGAAGAAAACGACAGGAAGAAGAAGAAACAGAGAAGAAACAAGGTCTAGGAGAGAAGGAGGACAGAGAAAGTCAAACGGTGACGGTACTCTTAGACATTTTGACAGAGTTAAGGAGTCTGAAACAAATGTTATCAGACTTCTTTAATACGACCCAAGAGAAAAAGACCTTCCCGAGCCAAACAGTCCAACCCCGTCAACACACCTACTACGCCTGAGATACCAACCCAAGTGATTTCTACCAAATCATCGACAGTAGCAGGTCCAGAAGTAGGCCTTGGCCTTGGCAAAGGGATA
>JAECUM010056240.1:0-19865 GCA_016617855.1 Megalonaias nervosa | reverse complement strand
CCTCATTCCAAGAAAATTTTAGTGTATTTTGTAAGCAGAAACTAAACCCAATCATTGGATGCACTGTCAGAAAAAATTTAGATCTGATGAAGGTAAAAATATACACAAAATCCTTCTCCATAACAGTTAAAGTTCTCTCAGTGTAAGCTAAGTTCACAATTATTTTAAACAGACAATAGGGTTGTGGATTGTAATTTATGAGAGTTACTGCCAGTCACATTCATTTAATGGTTATGTTAAATGTGGATTTAAAGGTCCTTTATGTAATGTAATGTGATACCCCCTCAAAAAAAAATTAGTAAGGAATATAAACTAACAAAATTCATGAAACAAGATGCCCTGCTGAACGCATCTGCAGTACTGTTTATGCAATGCGCTATGAAGTAATGTTGATTAAACAAATGAATTTGTTTAACAGTAACAGTCTTCTGAATTAAAAAATATTAATGACATTAGAAAAAGTTTCTGGTTGTGTAGATAGCATGCAGTGAAGTCCTGCACTCAACTAAAGGTCAAAAGGTCAACAATTCCCTAGAGTTTTCTGGAATTTTATATTGTTCACATTAAGTGCTCCTTTATTTGTCTTCACAGATACCATAGATCTGTGTTCATTGGGTCTTTAAATTTGTTGTTTGTAGCAAAACAAAATCAATGAAAACTTGTATGCATTAATAAAAGTGAATCTATATTTTATTACTGACCCACTCTTGGCAATAGTTTTGCCTTATTTTAAAATGAAAAATGAAATAAAGTTAAATGGAAAGGAGTGGTACATAAAAAAAATAATATGCCAAATCAATATATCTCAGACCAAAACAAAAGAAAAGGGAAACATTCTTGAAGCCTGAAAACTCCTTACAGGGGGAAAAGATCCATTACATTCCCTCTTTAGACTACAATAACCATAATTCCCCCCCCCCCCCAAGAATAATCATTAACAGTAACATTGAGATTATTTCATTTTTTAATCCAGAATAATAAGATTTTACATATTTTGTTAATTTTTTTTTCCAAACAACATTCCTAGTACTCTAATAATAATGATATTCTACTAGTTTTTGATCAATGAAGATATGACACTAATGCTTTCAGCTAGCAACATTTTAATAAATAAATACCAATTAAAGAAGTTTTGTCTTTTTTTAATCCAGACTGGTCTACCCAGTCTAATAATAAGTGCAAAACTGCATCCTCAAAAACTCGTCTATGCTTTTTTAATTACTCCTTCCATAATATTCCTAGAACTACCATAGGGTGGTGAATTAAAATTCTATGATGACTGATGCCATCTAGGACCATACTTAACATATCACAATGCTTGTGCACAATGGAGTCCAAAACATAGAATGTACTATTGGTGAAGTAACGGTGCACAATGGGGTCCAAAACATAGAATGTACTATTGGTGAAGTAATGATGCACAATGGGGTCCAAAACATAGAATGTACTATTGGTGAAGTAATGGTGCACAATGGGGTCCAAAACATAGAATGTACTATTGGTGAAGTAATGGTGCACAATGGGGTCCAAAACATAGAATGTACTATTGGTGAAGTAATGGTGCACAATGGGGTCCAAAACATAGAATGTACTATTGGTGAAGTAATGGTGCACAATGGGGTCCAAAACATAGAATGTACTATTGGTGAAGTAATGGTGCACAATGGGGTCCAAAACATAGAATGTACTATTGGTGAAGTAATGGTGCACAATGGGGTCCAAAACATAGAATGTACTATTGGTGAAGTAATGACTACTGAGGGACCTGAATACAAATTAAAAAGCCTTGGATGCTTGACATTAAGTAAAACTGGGAGCTGGGAGATGGGGCTATTTAATGGCTGAAAACTTGTTTTATGATTGTATTGGAAATAACTGTCAATAAAGAGCTTTTTTTTTAATGAAGTTATTTGCTTTTTTGTATAAGTTATTTTTATTTTCATGATATCCAATCTATGAAAGATCATTAATAACATTACTCCAAGAGATTTCAACACTCAACATGTGTACATGAAAACATTGTGAATTACATTACTGCTTTTTGTTTCTGCTGATTCACAACAAAAAAGATTCATTTATTTCAAAAACATTTATTTCATGAAACAATCCTCAATGATGAAATTCAATTTCATTTGCTGTTCTATTAGCAAAATACTGATGAACTGGTTTCACTGCAAGTAAAGGTGAAACTTCTTATCCTTGAGGAAATCTCTGAGTACCAATTCAGGAATTTTAAGTTCACTACAAACTCTGAAACTTGCGGCTCCATAATATACCATATCTGTGCAACAAAGCTTAATATTCACTGAGTACTCATTTTGCTTGGTTGCCTTAATATCTTTGATCACATTTGTGTGATAATTTAAGGTACATTAATTATATTCCTTAGCATAATAATATTTACAACTGTTGAACTGATCAAGTTTATCTGACACACAACTGTGACTGCAGGTAGCTCTAACGCAGGTAGGATTTGGATGCCTTTTAACTTTTCTTTTATTCCACCCCCTTTATTTGAGTTGATAAAAATGACATAATTAGCTGATACTACAAGGCAGGTCTGCTTTTAATCCAGTGTAACATTACAAAAATACAATGTAACAATACAAAAGTACTTCCGCATTTTGGAGATCAAAACACGGTCGGCACTTTATTAGGTTCTCACAGATATGTTTACAGACATAGCAGTGACAGTAGATTTACATTTTACACATTTGAACACAAGAGGGCATATTACACTGATGACAATTACACTGAAAAACACAAATTTCATTTGACAAAACGTATTTAATTGGTATTTATTTATTAAAATGTTGCTAGCTGAAAGCATTAGTGTCATATCTTCATTGATCAAAACTTACAGAATATCATTATTATTAGAGTACTAGGAATGTTGTTTGGAGAAAATTTTTTTAACAAAATATGTAAAATCTTATTAAAAGTTGAGAATTTCATGATGTTAATTCAAATTTCCATGCACTTAAGCACTGTTTTTGTTGATAAAAAGTGTGATATATCATGGTTTCATTTATGGATTTCAATAATGATTTTCTTCATGTTTAACAAATGATATCCAAGCTGGAACTGATGTTATAAGCAGGTTCACAAGTTATCCGTGTGTGAGTTATCAACGATGCAGCATGATCTCTCTTTAACATGGTACAAGTTTTATTTCCCTTCATATACATGTATGCACTAATACACACCAATCATCCCAATATTTTGTCTGAAAGGTGCAAAAACAGAAGTTCCAACTTTGTGAATACACTTTAAAAATTACTAAATACAGACTCAAAACTTTGTCTCTCTAATAGCATTTTCTCCAATGAGACTTGTTCAGCCTGAGCTTGCAACCATATCCTCTTCACTGATAACATATGTCCTGCATCCCATTCATACAAACTTACTAGACAGCCTGCCATCTGCTAAACTATTAATAAAGTTAGCAACAATACTATAAACTGGTGTAGAAAATGAACTGGTATTCTGGAACATTACTGAGAGATGAGTTCAGCCCACATACACATTTATTTATGTATCACTTAATATTACAGGATAGCATTAATTCTCTGGACATAGGTATTTTAAAACACACTTTGCCCCAGTACATGAACCCTGATCTGCTAGATTATGGACCAATTAATTTGGGGGGGGGAAGGGGCCTGGGATTTTATTTTTTTAAACAAAGTTCTGGCATTCCTATTATATTCATTATATTAGCTGACCAAACGAAATTAATCTTTAGTTAAAAAATATATCCTGGCTCAAAAGAAAATCTCTGGCCCCTCCTCCACAATGATGGGTCCTAACTGATACAGTGATGGGTCCCTAACTAATACAGCTCTCCATTATTATGCCCTTCATTATAATGGCTCCAGATATAGCAGAGTAACACAGTGTACCCCATATAAAATATATCAAAATAAATATATTACTCTAATTCCCAAATGTTCAAGGTGTGCAAAACAGAAGCCATTCACTCACTGCATGAATTTTCACATGAAATAAGCACTCATCTAAAAAACACTTTTTGATCAAACTTGGTGTGAAGATTATTACCAGACTGGTACCAGAGTTTCATCCTAAAGATTTATCCCTTACCCACAAACTCGGCGGTTCCCATCATGGAACGAGAATCATCCTTTGGCCCAATCTTCTGGGACAGTCCGAAATCAATCAGCTTGACTTGTGTGCAACCAGGTTTTCTGAGAAGAATGTTCTCAGGCTAAATGCAACAAAACAGAATTAAAACTCAATGTAACAGAAATAAAGAAAATTCACTAATATAATTAAATTAATGTCTATACTGACTTATTATAAATTGAATCCAACTACAAACTGCACAGACCCAAATCTGCCATCACATAATGGACTGGCAGATCTGCGTCTATGCACATTGTTAGGAGTAATTAGAAGAATAATCAACATAGGCTCTGATCTGCTGGCATATTATGAGATGGAAGATCAGGATCTAAGTAGTTGGTGGTTAAATCTGACTTACTGGCATACAGATATGGTAATACTGTAACAAGTTTTCTTCGTAAACCATGGATGATAGAGTAAATTCATGTAGTGGCTGGCTGGTAATGGATAAGAAGGCATGAAAGTTGTGTTTGAAAGCTTCATCACAAGTGAACAAGAATGCAAAGACTTTTATAAATATGTATTCTTTTTGGATTCTGCAAAAAAAAAAAAAAAGAATTTCCAAAGAAAATTACTGAGATTGAAAATTTTGCATCAGCTATTGCAATGATGTTTGCATTTTCAAGCTGGTTGCATACTTCTTAAGCTGGACCTCCATGCACTTCAGATCTTTTAAAATTATCTAATGCATTCATTTTGATCATGCATGTACTCTGGTAAACTTCTGAAGGAAGTCGGATGATAAAACACTGATGGAAACAACCGATATAGCTACCACATATACTTCTTCATAAGTCCATGTTTATTTTTATGGAAAATTGCTGAGTAGGGGTTGACTTTTGGGTGCAACATCCTAAAACTTCTAGAAATGGCTGCAGTACAGACAAAATACTGTCCGTTAAGATATTCATACACTACTATTCCCATCTAGAAATGCATATATGGTGCACAATTTGTGTATCTGTCTCACTTATTCATTACACAATACAGAACTTACTCACAATAAGGATTTTAGGATAACATCATTCCTTTTATAAGGAAAGTATTGTCACAGATCTCATTTTATTAAATGGTAGTAAAATTAAAGGTATAATGCAGTCTCACTATATGGCAGTATCCTCACTGGCTCCAATAGGCAGCATTATAATGAGGAAGTACTGTATCATATACTTCATTCTAAGGCAGTCTCACTAAAAGGCAGTGTAATCAAAGGCTCCCATGAACAGTGTTGTTATAAGTATTGTATAATGTATTTCATTATAAGGCCATATCACTATAAGGTGGTATACCCTGGCTCCCATGGACAGTGTTATAATGGAGTACTGTATAATGTATTTCAGTGTGTGTGTGTGTGTGTGTGTGTGTGTGTGTGTGTGTGTGTGTGTGTGTGTGATGTGGAATTTTAATGTGGCTCTAAAAAAATTTCAGTCATTTCACTATGATGTCTGCAGTGTTGCAGTTTACAGAGATGTCTAGCACTGGGGCATCATGCCACAGACATGTAGCATCATGTCCTACCCGGTCACATTATCCTGACACCAGACTGACCAGTCCTAACACCGACCTCTTAATACTGAGTGCCTAGTGCCTAGTGAGGCAGCTGTTAGTACCATTTTTATAAGTCTTTGGTATGACTCGGTCAGGGTGTGAACCCATGACCTGCCACATCTGAGGCGGATGCTCTAACCATTAGGCCACCAGAGCGGTTATGTATTTCAGGGAGTACTGAACAATGTATTTCATAAGGCAGCCTCACTATAAGGTGATATGTGGTTCCCATGGACAGTGTTATAATGAGGGAATACTATATAATGTACTTCATTATACAGTGCTATCACTATAAGGTGGTACATGTATACTCCTTGGGTGCCATAGGCAGTGTTGTGATGAGTACTGTATAATGTATTTCATTATTATTATTGTTTTATTATTATTTTTTTATTTATTTTTTTAAGTAAGACCCCTTCACAATAAGGTGATACACTCTGTGGCTCTCAAAGACAATGTTATCTGTGGCTCTCAAAGACAATGTTATCTGTGGCTCTCAAAGGCATGTTATGAGAGCAAACTATAATTTGTGTCTAAATTTAAATGGATTTTAACAAATAATAAATATGAAATTAAATCTTACTGCAAATGAGCTTCCATTAATTGTTGTTTACCAGTAGATATATTGCTTCCATTTTCATGCAAGTTTGAACAACCCACAGTCATATAATATTTTGTGTTTCTGTAAACACTGTGTGCATTTGATGCAGTTAAAGTTCTAATTTGTTTATTATATGCCTCAATCTTAGGCCAGATCTTTTTACTCACTGATATTTCCAGAGTTATATTCCAGTATCCCTTGGATTTAAAGCCCTAGCTTGTAAACTTGGCACTCGTTTTTGTCTTCGCAGTTGAAACCCCTCTGATTGAGCAGCAGACCCGACACATATACAGTTAACTGTTGGTGCTTAATTTGTGCAATTAGCAAATAACACAATGTGATCAGGCAGGCACACTTGACACATGCTGTGTTGTGATAACCCTTTAAAGAGATTCTAACAACTGTACAATCCAAATGTAACTTACTGAAATGCAAACTCACCCTCCATGTAAATCTTATCCAATGTTTATCAGTCTTGTATCATTCACATTGTCTCTTGGTACTGATAAACTTCAACAGTTTCACAATTATGGGGAAAAGAAAGGCTTATTATAGAGCATTGGAGATGAAAAAACTTAACAGTGACACAATAACAACTGTGCCAAAAACATGAATTTGTTATTTCTGAGAAAATGAAGCAGGACTAGAGCAGGGATAAGTCAACAGCTGAGAAAATGAAGCAGGACTAGAGCAGGGATAAGTCAACAGCTGAGAAAATGAAGCAGGACTAGAGCAGGGATAAGTCAACAGCTGAGAAAATGAAGCAGGACTAGAGCAGGGATAAGTCAACAGCTGAGAAAATGAAGCAGGACTAGAGCAGGGAGAAGTCAACAGCTGAGAAAATGAAGCAGGACTAGAGCAGGGATAAGTCAACAGCTGAGAAAATGAAGCAGGACTAGAGCAGGGATAAGTCAACAGCTGAGGACAGTGACAGGCATATGAAGAAAAAAAGTAGTATTTCTGATATAAATGGATTTCAAATCTAAACTAATATGAACTTCTATGGATTTTAATAAAGAAAGATGGACAAGACGTTTTATTTTTCCATAAGTTGCCCCTTAAGTCAGTATATATGGCATTTCAAGACTCTAACAAAACTCCGACATCTGGGAGAAGACAGCTCACAAAAGAAAGGAAGGAGGCACAATTAGGCAAACCAGTTTTACTGGTGTGTCTAATCTGAATCATCTAATACACTTCTTGTCAGTATGAGTAGACAATAATACTAATAGTAATAATACTAATAGTAAGAAGAAGAAGAAGAAGAAGAAGAAGAAGCAGCAGCATTTCTGTATGGTTCAGTTTGTACGATTTGTATGCCCTGGTTTCAAACTGAAACTAGACCAACTTCCATGGATTGCCATGACCCATCAAAAAAGCTGTCTAGGCTGAGAACTTCCCAGGCTTAATGCTTTTGCTATTGTACTCATTTATTTTGTAAGTGGGATGCAAAGTTTCTACATAATTTCATACCTGTAAACTTTTCAAAAGCCAAAAAGGGAGTCTGAATAAAAAAGTAGGGAGATTGGGACCTAAATTAGGGAGGTTTTTTGCAGTATATTTTAAGCCCCTTTTTCACTAAATATTGACTGATCTTCCGGGTCCAATGCACGTGAAATTCTCAAAGGATGCACAGTTTCTCCCTGTGCTTTGTTTTCCCCCAGCACATGTCTTATTTTTGTGTCTGGTCAGCTGTGGCCAAATTGCACAATAGCTAAAGTTTGGTCTTCAGTAAACAATCAAGAAAGCCAGTGCTCTTTATGTGGGCCCCTCGATAGCTCCCAGCTATATAAACTGGTTACCACTGAGGAGTCCTCCCATGTTTCCGAAATTATAAAGGCTTTTATATGTTATTGTTTCACCCTCAAATCTACAATGTTCTATATTAGTAAAAAGTCAAAAAGAATTTATTTAAATATTATTTTTGATTCAGGGTTAATTTTCCTATGAGACAGTATTAATCAGGGATCCCAGGCTGGGTCCCCAACATTCCCATGTTTGAGATTCAGGGGTCTCTGTACCCCCACCCCAGATACAGATGTATAAGGCTGGTTTCCTTCTCCCTTCCTCTAGTGACCTTTGGCCAGAAGGTCTCCCTACTGTCCTGTTGTATGCTATGTGTGTCATGTTATTTGTGAGTATGCATGGTTTCTACGTGAGGATGGCACATATATCAAATTCAAATTTCCATACGTCTTCTATAGCTTGTTCACTTTTGCTATTAAAAAAAGAAAAAAGAAAAAAGAAAAAAAGGGCCAGGAATTAGCTTCAATTTACTCTACCCTCATACAATCAATATCAAAAATTTAATTTGCCTATCATCTGAGAGACATGTCTTGTATATATATTAAAAAATTAAAAATGAAATAAAAATGCTATTAATCCTTATCTATGCAACTATCTTGTGAAAACAACTGGCCCTCTGACATAATTGAAAAAAAAAACATGTTCTACAGTGTGTTATGTAATCACCATCAACTGAATGGCAAATAAAGGATGCCCTATTTTGTTGCAACTAAAGGTGCCTAAGTAGGCAGTCCCAAGGTACTGTATATGTGGCAACTATTTTCCCCTCATTCTATATCCCACCTTATTTCCTTATTGTCAACCTGAAAGGCATTTAACATCGCTTACTATAAAATATATTTATTCTGAATAAATTGTTTTAGGACACATATGCTCAGTGGTATGTATTTTCATTCCCTTTAGTTTAAAGATGGTAATTAATGGACATATATAAGGTACAGTAATGTCAGGTGTTTAATCGTATAAGTTTCTTTGGTTGGAATGGAATTACAGCATATGGAACTACAGCATTCACAGTGATCATTCTTGGGACTGAAATTAATTGTTGACAATTTTATTGTGGTGGTTTACTTTTTCTTGCGGTTTATTTTCTGATTTTCATATTGTTGTAGATATTTTTAAAAAATTCATAAATTTATGTGAATAATGTTTGAACTTAACATTCTATTTAGTGAAGAAGCAAATTCTTTCTAGTGTGGTCATTATTTCATCAAAACAATATTCATAGGTAATAAAATAGAACATGGCTTTTGTGGATTGTATAAGATAAATCTGTTATGTAGGATTATTTTAGGAGAAATGAAAATCAATAGACAATGTAATAATCGGGAGTTTTCTGCAAAAATTGGAAGATATTATGAAATCAGGAGGTAGGCATGGAATGACCCCAAAAATTGGGAGTTTTTTTCTTTGGTGTGAGAGTTGACTGGTATGCAATTTACTGGTCACTTCATCCCATTCCCTAGCAACTAGAAAGAAAAGATAACCTGATAAGTACGGCTATGCCTCAAACTTTGCTGATACTTCGCTGGTTGAGGCAAATTACTTAATTACGTGCCCACTTAATCTTACATGGCTGATCTGGTGTTTGATACTGATGTTCAATTCATGATCCATACTGCAAACTTAAAATTTCCATATCGCACACCCTGCCTGGAACTAGCTTACAACTTGAAATATTCAGTAAGAGTCTTCTTATAAAATATGGTGAATGAATTATTGCTATACATTTTAAACTAATAAAAAATGTCATATTTGTAATTTTAAAAAATGCAGTCATTATGGGTGAAAATGGCCACTTTTTCCACTGGGGAAAATGGGGGAGTAATGTAAGTAGTGATATGGGCATTATGGGTATTTCACCGTATCTACTACTAAAGCATTATGGGTATTTCTCCGTATCTACTATTAAGAAATCAGAGACAATAGAAGCTGACAACAATATTTTGAATAGAATGTCTGACGAGTTCAGAGGAAGCTGGTATGCAAAGTGACACCAAACATAACAGAGAGTCAGACAGACAGACACAAAGTACTTTGCGGCTTAAATCTGGTATTGAAAGCTTATAAAATCCAGAAAAAGTAAGAAAGACTCAGGGAGTCATTGACAAGATTCAAGCATGATTAGAAATGCCCCCACATTATCTGGAGAAAACTCTATCCCTGTTTAGTGCCTACCTGGTTACTTTAATGAAATCGGATGGATTGTAACATGAACCAGACTCCTTTAACAGTTATAACACAGCTACTGAGCAATAATTACAGGATTGTAACTATGGCTACAGCATTTAAATCTTCAAACTAGTTTGCTAATTGCCACAAACAGCTGAATTCCGAGAGCAATGACCTTAAACAAAAAAGGTTGACAAAGAAACTGAAGAATAAAAACTTCTGAACTGTGCACCTGTTGGTCTCATTCCCAGCGGCAGCACTGACGACACAGTTTAGAGACTTTCCATGATGTAAATAATCTAAAATACCAGAATCATCCAAAAAACATTTCTGCTTTAGAGTTTCAAAAATATGGTCTGCAGAATTAATTTTTTAAATATTATTTTTAAGGAGCAAGTTCAAGTGGAATAACACTCAATTTGTTTATTAATGCTACTGTGGAATCAAATTTGTTTAGCAAATCTAATGATAAAATGGACAAACATTTGCAACATAAAGGCATACCAATCACAGTGAGCGGCAACTGTTTTCACTGTGATGCATATTTAGAAGAATTACATCTTGTTACAATGTGGTTGAGACTTTTTTATTACTGAGGCACAAGCAGGGAAGTGTATGCTTATTTACATTTTAAATTCTTGCAACTGTTCAAGTAGAAAATAAAGAAAAGTAAACAGAATAATTTTGATTATAATTTTCTTGTTAAAAAATATCCAAATGAATATTAAAAAAATCTAGTCCATGTTTTAGAAAGAGACTGAATCTTCATTTTCTTAAAGGTATATGTTTAAATTATCACCTTTAAGTTCAATGCATCAATAATTTCTTGTATTAGACGACTTGGATGGGGTTCAAACCTGCGACCTTCAGCATCTGAGGCAGATGGTCTAACAACTAGGCCACCGAAGCGGTGATCTGTATTGCATAGCAGACTAATGAGATAAGCTTTTTCAAAGAGATGATTCATTTAAAAAACACCCTGAGGTAAAAAAAAAAAAAACCAACAACAAAGCAATAACCTGTCATTTCAGATAATCAGGCCTTACAGTATGTACTTCCAGCACCTTGATAATTACCTGTTGCCCGTCCATCCCAACTCCATATTGTGACCCAGGGGTCATAACTCCAAACACTTTACATGTAATATGTGTGTCCTCATCAAATGAAAGGATGTTCAAGGTTTGGCCAAACAAAATATTAAAAAATGTCACTCAATGGTCCAAACTTGACTAAAATGTTAGGGTCTAGTGGCTTCTCTCTCCCTGCCAGATTAGTGCAAGGTGTTGCATAAGTAGGGAGAAAGAAGTCCAGAGAGGTACATAAAACAGTTATATTCCACTAAAACTGAGCCAAATAATATAAAAGCACAAGAAATACTCATGAAAACATCTTAAAATATTATGATTTGTTTTACTTTGGTTCAGTTGTATGTAAATATGTATGTATGTATGTATATATGTATGTATGTATGCATATATGTATGCATGAATATATGTATGTATGTATGTATGTATGTATGTATGAATGTATGTATGGATGGATGGATGGACGTATGTATGAATGCATGCATGTATGTATTGGTCACTGGCTATATTATTGCAAAAGCAATACTCTCAAAAGTTAAGGTTACGATCAAAACGGGTCACAGTTATTTATGTACATGTAAAGTCTTCCTACTTTTACAGAATAAAATATGAAATAAACCTGTTCACCTTTAAAAGAATCACAGTAATAAAATTATAATCTGCTTGTGATTGGGCAACAAATGCATCAAATTTCACTCACTGCATCAATTTGACAGGATTCTCACAGATAGAAACATAAATATTCATGAAATTAATGTATATATAAATTTTAAAAAAGGCATGAAAATACTATCTTTAAACTGTTTTACACTGGCCATTGACCAGACAAAAGACACAAGAGCCAACATTGTACTCAGAATACAGAATAATTCAATGGCCAAAAGATGTGAAGATGTGGAAGCAAGAAAATATGAAATCAACCTTTCTTTTCCTGCATATTTAATAGCAACGACAGGCAATGGGCCTTCTATATTGCCTGAATTGTATCTGGGCATGGACACTGCACTGTAGTTGCAAATTTTGGGCATGTGACTTCTGACCCCATCCCAGGAAGAGCACAGCTCATGCCCACCAACTTTATCCCTCTAGCAGACTGTCAGCACATGGTCAACCTACATGCCAAGCTTACAGAACTTCCACTCAGTGATTTAGGGGGACATGTAGTTATGGACAGACAGACATATGAAGGGCATCACAATATCTCATCGCTTAAGTGTGGGGTAAGCATTCAGATCACCCAAATAAATCAAAAATAATTGGAAAATTCCAAAACATAACATATTCCCCTCCCCACAAATTCCAACACTGCCCTTGACCCAATGGCCCAATCTGATTAAAATCAGATCTCCGCTGTCCTACGTGAAGATCTGACAGCAATCGCTTTGAGGTCATGTTCTGGTGATCTTTGAATTAGCCAATGGAAATGCAACTTTCAAAATTCTGAAAGTGAATCAAATCATTCGGTACACATTCATGTTCTTCATCCACATTGCTGAGTCTCCAAACGAGAAGATATAAGACCTCATCTGATTGGCTGATAAAATTTGCGATTATGGTAATAACAAAGGTTACCAGAACATGACCCCTAAGCGTCACTGTCAGATCTTCATGTACAACAGTGGAGATCTGATTTTAATTATATTGCCCAATGGTCATCACCAAAAATCTACAACATACATTATTTTGTCCTTGTGCTACAAGTGCATTTTGAGTTTGGTCCAAAAATATTCAACATGAAAACAAATGGTTGTACCACCAGATGGGAAACCATGAAAACTGTAAATTCATTTTTAATAATGGAGTACCAATCTTGATAGATTTGATGGTTCCTTTGAACCACAGACTGATACATCTAAATATCAACTTATCAGACTCTATGCCCTAATCACAAATCCTAACTAGACCAATTTTTACAGGTTAACTAAGATCACTGAAATGTAAAATATTTGGGCCACAGTGACCCAGTTCTCACTAATGGCAGTAGCAATCCAGATGAAGCATTTACATACTGTTATGTGACTCCATAAGCAATATTGCATAAGAAAATAATGTTAATCAAAACCAATCAACCATGAAATATTGGTCAGTGATTTTATTTTCATTAAAGATGCAATACAGTAAATGCTGCATCTCAATAACATCTAATGCATCTTGGAGTGTTTGAGACAATTACCTAAATGCAAACTCTATCCTTGAGAAACAGCTAAATGTGAAGGTTAACCCAAATCAATGGACCATGAATAATACAGGCCACATTGGCCTACTTTTCACTGATGGCTATATAATCCTCATGAAACCTATTGCATACCAACTTATGTGTCAGTGATCTGAGAAATTATCTAAACATAAACCTTAACCTAAGTGGTAACACTAGATGGTCTGACATACATACATCATCAATCCTTGACCTGGAATTGTCACTGTAACTGTAATTTTTGTATATCTAATCTGTCTGCCTCCCAGAAACCCATAAACTATATAACCCACACTCAGATAGTTATCACATGGGAAACATATGTATGAAGTTTGGTAAATTTTCACTAAGGGTTTTGGTGGAAACAGAATTACAGAGGCATGCAGAGATAGCAAGAGAGTATAATTTCCCAGATAATGTATGACATAAAAAAGTGATTTTTTGGGGGTACAAATTTGGAAACTGACCAAAATGTTTATCACTGCAGACAATTTTCCATAATTTAAGGTTGGTGCAGATAACAAATATGCTATCATGTACCTTAAGGTCCAGGTGGGCAATGTTTTTGGAATGTAGATGACGAACTCCATCAAGAATTTGTTTTACGAAGGCGGAGGCCTCTTCTTCTGATAGTTTGTCTTTTTGTGAGATGTACTCAAACAATTCTCCCCCAGATACTCTGAAAGAAAAAAGGAAGATTTCATATGAACAGAGAACAAATAATTTTGGAGGTGTTTAGTAAAATTTTATGAAATAATGTTTGAAAGGACCCAGATGTCATTGTTTCTATTAAGGTACTATAATGAATAAAAAGACCAATATTGTGCATTGATATTCTGCAAAGTGTTGTCATAGTTGATCTTACTGTAAGTCAATGAAATGAAAAGATTTGAAAATTCTGAATGATCTGAACTTAAGGTTCAATTGCTACAATTTGCATTTGTGCAATCGCATAAATAATGAATGTGCTAATCAAAGGGAAATAATCCAGAAAAATACTTAGCAAATTCAATCACAAAAATGTACTCTAAAGTCGGACTAGAGTGTAATCAAACTCACTCTAGATCGACGATAATGGGGTCATCAAACAGCGATGCCTTTACCATCTATATACATCTGGTTCCTCTGGTTCTTAACGTGAAGGATGGGAGAAAAACATATCAGAAATAAATGTATCTTGCAACACTATGAACAAAATATTTGTGAATCTGACTTTTGAGAATGATTTGAGAACACTTATTATTGTTCATTTAATTGTTTGCCATGCAGCATGTATTGAGTCTCCTCTAAATATTTGTGTCATAAATGCTGCCTGTGGGTGCTACATTTTTCTAACATAATCACGCTTTGAACAAAATCCTCCTGGTGGTTAATCATTGAAGATAAGTGCCTTTTATTTCCAAATACACACCTGTCAAGAAATTTCATGAGTTGTACTTTAAGCAGTTAACACCTACTCGCCATTAAAATGGCGACATGCATCAAAACAATCTTTGAAAATCTGACAAACTGCCCAATGCTATCTTCGAACCTGAAAGTCAGTGAATCCCTGATACATACAAATATAATGATTACAACATTAAATTATAAATATTAATTTCTTAAAATTTGCTTTAAATACTGTAGTAAATATTCTTATCACATCTTCTACATGAGAATATGCACAATATTGAAATGACACGTACAACAGATCAAAGAACTGTAGTCAGGTATGCAGAAGAATACACTACATATAAACACTAATAAAGGTGTTGATATATGTGTTGTGCCGAGATCACATGGTACAAAACTTGCAGAACATAAAGCATTAGAAACTGAAAAGGACCCCTAGTCTGTAAATTGTCTTGCACAGAATTAATGTATCTTACCCAGACACTAACGTTCAATCAAATTTCTTGTATCTTGTATCCCACCATCAATTTTGTGGTCTTGCCATGGTCAAGTGGCTTGCAAATTCGAGCTTGCCTGAACCAAATTTGAGCTTGTCCCAGGAGTCAGGTGAGTGGATTTGAAAATCCCTGATTATATGTATCATGTACTTCGTTTTGAGATGGTCTCAATAAATGGTTGTACTCTTAAGTTCTGATGGACAGTGTTATAATGACAAAGTACTGTATCATACACATACTTCATTAAAAGCTCATCTTGCTAGAAGGCAGTATACTCAATGCCTCTGATGGACCATGTTATAATGAGTACTGTATAATGTCCTTCATTACAAAGTGGTCTTACTACAAGGTGCTGAACACCATGTCACCTATGAACAGCAATGTAATTAGAATACAGTAAAACCTGCCTTGAGAGACCACTGATATGAGGGAACACCTGTTTTGAAAGACCAAGATCTCCATGCACAGGTTTTACTGATTATGTAGTGTTATGACATGCTATGAGAGACCAACTGTCTTAACAGACCATAATTTTTGGGCTGAAGGGCTGGTCTTTCAAGACAAGTTCTACAGTACTGTACAATTATTGTCATATGCACTCAAATTTTGTTTTTACTAAAAATTTTGAATTCACATGTACTTGCTTATAGTACCATAGGTAATGCTAGAATATTTGTCATCTGATAAGTCTAGGGCGACAGCCTAAAATATCTTTTAAAAAGAACTGGGTGGGCTTATAAAATTATAAAGATATTTTAAAGGTCACCGACCATACTCCAACATTTTCCTTTTTACATCAGATTTGCATTACATGATTAAAAGTAGTTATACTTGTACAAGAAGAACAAAAAAATTATCAAGTGTAAAGAAGAAATAATAATTTAATTACTCGAAATAAAAGTATACAATGCTGTTACTTCCCCTTAGCTACAATTTCCCACCTATAGAGGATGCCAACTGAAAATGACGTACATTTATCCACACAAGATGAAGTACATGCTTCTTGTTGTCGAGAAATAAAACACTATAAACTATGGATAGGGAACATTTAGATGAAACTACTGAAAACTAATTTACTGTTCAGCCTTATATTGATATGCGTGCACGATGCACTAGATTCTGTTGCTTTCAAAACTGTTCCATTGTTTCAATTTATTTTGAAAATTCCCGTTAATACAGGTAAAAAGGAATCAATGTTGGCTTCCCTATGTCGGCCGACTTTATAAAAAAAAAAAGAAATCGGCACACTTAAAAGAATCCAAAGGAACCAAAATTGGCTTCCTTATGTCGGCTGACTTCATAAGAAAAAATTGGCACACTTAAAAGATACCAAAGTCATTTTCTGGGGTTGGTTTGCTTTGTAATAAAATAACCTTTCTATTTGATATCCTGTCGGTAAGTATAAGCAAGGATTTATTGCTCGCTGTGTTTATTCATCACCCGGGCTTTTATTTGTTTGCCATATGTAATCATAATTGATGTTTGCAGGGCAAATAGTATACACAACAACAACTTGCTTTAATAATCCTTCTGTAACCCATGCTAGCGAAAGGATTATCATTTGCACTCACAGTGAATGTATTTTAAAATAACGATTTTTATTTGCGAGATACCGTTGCATTGTTAACCTGGACACAATACAATCTTGGTCAGTTTGCACCTTGTAACTTATCATGCGTGAATGGCAGGTGCCTTCAAGCAATCAGGTGATATTTTCGTCTAGTTTGCAATTTTGTTATTTGACATAAGTGATACACACTACAGTAAGGATGCATACGCAAGCTGGCATCCGCTACATATACAGAGCTTGTGGATTTATTTTTTTCTTTTATAAATTTCACATGATGAAAAAAGAAGGAATAAATGATAAGAATGCAAGGTTAGTTTCTTTCATTTTATTTTCAAATAAGTGTATGTTTATCAATATTTTTGTACCGTGCCGGGGGGGGGGGCACAAATTCAACACAAAATTATTTCCTTTCTTATTTGTATGGAATAATGGAGCAAATATGATTGAAGATATTGACTAGTAATGACAAGCTTTTAATTTATGCACGCACTCACTATAAGACAACTTGAAAAACAAAAACAAACAATAAAATTAACTGGTAAGAGCTTCATATTGCAGCAACTAAACACTGACAAAATGCTCAACATTATTCTCTCTCTCTCTCTCTCTCATGTGTAATCGAGTGTGTATTATATGCAGCAGTGTTACAACCTGAAACCTGAAATTAAATATATTTGTTATAATATCTCTTGTACACTACCCTTAGAAAAATGTATGCGTATTCTGTAGAATATTGTTTCATAAATCAATATTTATCATTTGACCGGAAGACTTAAATTGAGAATGTCGTTGTGCAGATGCATATATTTTTTTATCATAAAAAATGTATATAAATATTTTAATTAGAATGAGCAAGATATGTCAGTTTGTGTTTTCTCTCATATATGTGTATGTTACGAAGTATGATTATTTTCTTTGAAAGAATATCATGACAGTTTGTTTAAAGTTAGTTTTTTTTCCTAAAACCTATCTTACATAGTATCCACTTGTTGTTTGAAGAAAAAGAACTTGTTCAAACTATTGTTAAGTTGGGCCAAACTGTCTTTCGAGTTGGGCTGAATTGTCTTTGGGCCAAATTGACTATAATCTGGCATAAATGATACAACTTTCCCATCCCTCACCCTATTCGATACCACAGCTTGAATCCACATTTTTCTGATAAACAGGGTCTTTCGGAAAAAGAAAGAACCCTTTATCCCATCATCACTCTTTCGGTTACATCCATATGCAACACGGTGCACCATATTCGCTGTACAAAAGCACGATCGTAAGATATATCACACAGACATTTACATGGGGAAATTAAACACTTGAATGGCTAGGTTGAATAGAAGGGATAAATGTATGTCATATCCATTTTTGGCACGCGGAAACTACCGATTGTTTACGGAGATTGCCGAATAATTTTTTTCAATTAAAAAAGCGGATTTTTAAGTCTAATTAAACATTTTTATGGTGTGCATACATAACAAATACGTTTTGTTTGTGACTATAATAATATCACACGTTTGTACAATAAAGTGGCCAGTGACCTTTAAGTAAATATTGGACAAAATTTCTGTTAAAGTGTGGACTGGTTTACTGGGACTATTTTAGAATGCGCAATTGTTGGATTGATTTCTTGGACAAAATTTCTGTTAAAGTGTGGACTGGTTTACTGGGACTATTTTAGAATGCGCAATTGTTGGATTGATTTCTTGGACAAAATTTCTGTTAAAGTGTAGCAGCAGAGAGGGTGAACCCTACAACTTTGTAGAGACCTTATTTTTGAAAATTAAGGGTTCCATGAAAAAAAACCATTTTTGTCTTAATAATGAAAACTTCTTTAATTGACCAGATTTTTTCACAATCTGGTCACGTGCGTATGTCATTCACCCTCTCTGCTGCTATAAATTAAACAGCCATTATAAATATTATCAATAATGATTATCGGAGAACCACACTCAGCTAAATTAGCTCGAGAGCGACTAGAGGCAATTAAAAAATATCTACCCGTTCGTGATTCTGTTAAGCAACAACTACAATCACGTCAGGAATCTCAAGTGGAATTTACAGAGGGTACAGAAAAGTTATTTAAACCGATTGTCGAACCAACGAAGAAAATTGTTGCAGCAACTGAGGCAACACAACAAGCTCTTGCAACATTGCCTGCTGATATTGCTGGCCGTATTCAAGCAGCTCAACCACCACCACAAGCACAACCACAAGCACCACAACCACCGCCTAAAAGACCAAGAACTAACATAATAGATAAATTCACTCCTGAAGGTATTGCTGCTATCAATGACCCAAACCAAGTACTTGATATTGCCGCGTATGGATATTATGAAAGAGAAAAATATGTAAAAACAGATTATGTTAAATCTCTAAAGCATGATCATTGGCTCAAGGATGTATATCGCATCTATGCTGGTATTCCAAAAATCAGATCTAATGAAGATATTAAGAATTTTAACGAATTTGGCATGGCTGTAAATAGATATGTAGAAAAGGTTGAACAAGGTAAACGATTATCACCACAATTTGAATTACCATCACAACAATCTGAAACACCATCACTACAACGACTACAACAAAAGCTACAACGACAAAAAATAATAGAACAACAACTACAACAAGAACTAAAACTATTTGAGCAATTACAAAGTGATTATCCAAGATCACCAAAATCACGAATACCAGTTCTATCTCCTAGACCAAAGAAAACAACACCACCGAAACCAATTGAAGAAGAGGAAGAAGAAGAATTTCAAGACGCTCCCGGAGCAACTGGAAGTGGTTTAGGAAGTGGTCTTATTACTTGTCCCAATAATGTCCTTGCTGATGTCGATCGATTAGAAATTCTCATCGGAGGAAA
>JAECUM010056239.1:0-16454 GCA_016617855.1 Megalonaias nervosa | reverse complement strand
CTCTGATGTAAACAAAAATTTGAGATAAAAGGACTAAACTCACTGATTATAAGTTTCATAGACAAAAAAAAAAATACGAAACAGTATATGCTATATTCGATAACTGCAAAAGATTTTAAACTTAGCTGGAACAGTATTATCTCCTTTTTAAAAACATATATAGTTATATTTCTTGACCAACACACAGTGTCTCAACGTTTGCTATTAAGTAAAATGTGCTGTCGTGATTGTACAAATAAAATTTAATTCTACCAGATACTTTACGACGACATTCAAATAGTTCTTTCATTGCTATCTTACTGAGAAGATACTTACTACCTTTTGCAAAAACCTTCGACCGGTCTATGTTAATCTTTGTATACTGTTGTTGGCTTATCGGATTATGAAAATTGTCATATTTTAGTGCAAGTTCGTCTCGCAAACTTTCGAGATAATTAAAATATTTGCTATCATATGATTTGATAAGTGAGAGTTTGATTCTGTCAAATTTACTAAAACAAATACCTGAAATTTCATCGTTAAATTCAGATGATAATTGCTGGTTATTAACCATTATTTTTTTTATTTTGCTATTAACTCCATCTGCTAATGTTAAATTTTCAAACATTATTTCTGATGTTTAGCCAAAATTACTTGCATAATGTGCAAGCGCTAGTGTGTTAATTCCGTCCCTGCAATATCTTTTATCATCAAAATTACTTAGTCCCCGTTTTATGATCGTATCAGTTTCAAGTTTATGATGATTTGTTCTGATAACATTTGTTTTGATAAAACTGACGCTATTGTTTAGCGCTGCTTTAAAATCGTCAAAATTCATCATCTTTTTTACATATCCTTGAGGAATATCTTTTGCTGCTTCTTTTGTAAGTTTATTATCCTCTAATATGACAGCATACATTTTGCTCTTTAGTCCGACAAATTCCCTAACTGGCATAAACATAAACTCATCTTTCATTTTTCCAATCACTTTTTTATTCGAATTATCTTGAAATCCACTATATGCTGGATAATCAGATAAATCAAATAGATTTTTATTATTGTAAATATCCTGATAGACATCTTCGCATTTTATATTATAAATAGCAACTCTGAATCTGGCCACTCCTTTTTAGTAAAATTATAGTGAAAATCGTACATCAGCCACTTTGATATATCAAGTACAGCAGCACCAACATAAATCGGTTTATTTAACTTTAAATTTGTCTTTCGTCGTTGTATTGCAACAAGATTTTCATTAAATATTTTCATACCAACAAAACCATCATCGTTAACTAATTTATTTCTGCGACTTATATCATTAACAATTTCAATAGAAACTCGCTTTCGAATATTTTCCATCGTCTTTCCAAACACCGAGTTCATTAACTTGCAAAAGTTTTTCTCAAATTCGGTTTTAGCCACAGCACGACGTTTCGTATTTAAGTCAATATAATTTGCCATCCACCTCGACTGATTAAACTTTAGCACGCGATGGACTTTACTCAGAATTAGTCCAGCATCTACTGCTTATTTTAAATTTTTGTAATGCATAACGTAATTTCTTTTATTTAACAAATTTGGAACTAACTTATTAACAATCGAATTTTTTGCTGTTGTCGTTGCTCGTTGTTCAGGCGATAATAAACTATAATTAATTAACATTGACTCTGCACAAAACAGATAATCGTTATGTAGATCATGTAACGAACTAGGATAATCTAGATCAACTTCAACAAAATATGAAATATCGGAAAAATCATGATTAATTTTTCTAGGTAAATCTTTTTCAGTTTCTTTAAGAAATTGATCTGGAGTTATCCAACGAAATCCACTATGCGGCATTGGTTCCATCATCGCATAACCATACAAATTATTAGTAACCAGATAAATAATATGATTAGATGGGAGATTTTTATCACAATGTTTCAGATATTTGTTATTAGCTACTGCATATTTTTTTGTTATAACGCTAACTCCGCCTCTGATACCTTTTTCAATAAAGTTAAACATATTGACATCTGTCAAGAGATCTAATTCTATTTTGCTTGTTTTTAGTAGAGCGTCCCAAGATAATCCTGGTAAGGAATAATACCAACAGGAGTCTAGTCCATAATTGCTGCAGCTTATTGACGAAAACTCTCAAAAACATCTGCTAGCAATAAAACATCTGTTTTCAGATATAAATCGTGATAATCACCAAATGTTTTACAACTAAATTTATTCCAAATATCTTGTGCATATTTGTATTCGTCATCTGTTATATTTTCGTTTTTGAGTTGCGAGTAAAATTTATCTTTATCGGGAAGAGGTTTCATCAAATCTGCTCCAATCGTCGATATAAAGCAACTTTTTAGGTTAGCGAAATTGCTACAACCTTTAACAAGCTCATCTAATGATGCTGCCATAAATTGCAGACTGTCAATAAAACGTAATTTACCGAGCGTCACCGACATATACTTTTCAAAATTATTTGGAATACATATTATTACGTTATTTAATTTTAGTTTAGCTTTAATATTTTCATCACCAAAAGCTTCTACAGTGATATGACTGTCATAGCCACGAAAGTTATGTAAAACTACGGGAATAAAATCTGGAGCATGAAATTTTAAATTACAACTGTTATGAGCTGCTCCACGATATTGGCCGGTCAAATGACAATGATCTCGCACCTTACCACGGACTCCGTTGGAGTCTGCCAGTAACTTCTCACAAATATGACAATTAACTGCCTCATCGAAATCGAGTTGTTGTTTAGACGTTATTTTCATCGGAGCTGTTTTAAGTAATCTGTTAGAAATTTTATTAACTTCGTCTATTAAATTTTTTAATAGCCATATGGCAGGATTTTCACCTCTATATAACTTTATCGGAGTTGAAAATTTATCGTTAGCGCAACAAACTACTTTATAAGCTACTCCGCAAGGAATATGCTGCTGTATTTTTCTAGTACTGGATTTATTCGGATTATTTTCTGCTCCAACCACAGGAACGAGTAGACACTCGAAATCAGCGTAAATAACAAAAGGAATATTTAGTTTATGATCATAATTTTTTAATTTTAATATTTTTTCTTTTTCGCTTGGCATACTTATTCTTTGAACATTGACACAGTATTTGAGATGCTCCTGCAGTCTTCCATCGCTAGAAAAACCTTGTAAACAACGGTAGCAGAAATATTTTTTATTTTTATTTTTACTGTACTGTCTGCCAACTAAGCCGTTAAAGTTTTTTATCCAACAATAATGTCCCTGATAAAATAATAAATTTATTGTATTTTGTGTAGCATTTTCTGAGATATATCTCGGGTAAACGTTTTCTCGCTCATCTAATCCGAAAACATTTACTGAGATACTGTTTTGTTTTTCAAACTTTGGTATATGATTTTCTGCTACTGGAAAAGTTATTCCTAAAAATTTAGTTCGCCTTTGTATGGCAAATACTTTTCAATTCTGCCGGGGTGATCACACTGAGGATGTTTTGCAGAAAGAATAGACCACTGAAAACATTTGTCATCATTGTTTTTGACATTTATACAGCATTTTTTGTTTTTAATTTTTTGAGGGAGATCGATGTACAAACTACCGCGAAGTACGTTATATTTTGCTGTATGGAATAAAACTTCTTTTATCAATTCAAATTTCCAACCCGATCCTGATGAAGTAAATTCTTCTAATTTTTTGTTTATTTCTTGATGTATTTCATTGGCGACCATGGCAATGTTTGTTCCAGTTAATATTTTTCTCGATTTCGTTGTTAAATATGGTTCTGAAATTTCGCTGTCAAAACTTTTTGTTTCAAAAATTACATCAAGTATATCCTGAACTGCGTGTAACTTTGATAAAATCGTATGATATTGGACTATAAGTTTGATACTTTTATGAGCCGCAAGTTCTTTAGCTATAACTGGTTGTAAAAGATGAAATACATTTGTGGAGCTAAAATTTGCTAAAATTTTTTGATCATCAAGTTTGTAACTGTTATCGTAACCAGAATATGCTGAAGCAATTTTTTTCTGATTTGATAATGCTCTTTTTAGCAATATCTCGCAATTTTAACATTATATATATATAGTATTATTTTATATTTAATTGAATTTCTTAAGATTCTTAATTAGAGATATGAAAAACCTTGTAGTATAATGACAGAAATTTTGATATATATCGGAATGACAGCGGAAGAGCAAGAATTTTATCATGTACACACAAAGTACAACTTATATGCTGCAAATGCATTAGGTTCTGTTATCAATATAGAATCTAAAAAATATGTTGGCATATCAACACCAGCTGTTAATTTCAGTAAAAGGCGATAATACAGAAAGAATTAAAATGTTTAGAAAAGATTTTATTTATACTTTGTTTTGCAAGGATATTCCAGAAGGACAACGAGTTTATCGAATAAATGGCGCAGTTGCTGATGATAATATTGAAAATTTAGAATTACAAAATGAATTTCAACATCATCCAGTATTTGATTTATACGAGGCAAATGATAAGGGAATTATTCGACATATAAGAACAAAAAAAAATTGTTGGAAATTTACAAAATAGTGGATATTTACGTATGAATGTTAGAGGAACTAAAACAGACTTCGTTGGTTATTATAATCACCGTTTTGTGTTTGAAACTTTTAATAGCGGTATTCCAAATAATTTAGTTATCGACCATATAAATAAAATTAAGACCGATAATCGTTTAGAAAATTTAGATCTGGTAACATCAAAAGAAAATAGTAGAAGAGAAGATGCTGGTGGTAATAATTTTACAAATCCAACCAAACAAATAATTTCAATAAATCTTGAAACTTGTGAAGAAATGAAATTTAGATCAATAACAGTTGCTGCAAAATATCATAAAATTAATCCACGTGCAGTAAAAAGAGTAGCTGATAATGTAACAAAATCAGCAACGTCAATGTTGACATTTGATAGATTTAGTTTTAGATACGATAACTAATGATATTTTCTATATCATTTCGAGTAAGACAATTATGACTAAATTCCATGACATCGTCGCGATTAAATCGTAATGTCATCATTTTATTTGTATCGACTTTTATTTTGTCAGCTGCTGTTAATAAAAATTTGTCAGAATCACCTTATGTTATCATAATCAACAAAATAAAAACTGTTTCCCAACAAACAATTTCGAATTGCCTCAGCTAATTCTTTGTGATTTAATATATTAACTCTTTGATGATATTTTATTTCTCCGAACATCTTATTATTTATTAATTAGACAAAAGATTATTATAATAATGAACTTAACTGAGAGACTGGCTAAACTATATTCGGGAGATTTTGTTTCAGTTTCAAATTTTACATTAGAAAATATTACTAATGACAGATTTGCTGGTTATACTGAAAATGATATTTTGCATAACTATGAAGAAGATGATGATGTTGTTGTTAGTAATAAATATTTAAGCTGACCAACAACTGGGCGATATGATGTTAAGTACCATATTGCTAAAAAAAATAATAAAATGTAATTTTACTGTTGCCGAACATCAAATATTTTGGCAGCCTATAAAACCCTTTTTAAACGTAAAAATAAGTGGACAACAAAGAAATATAAAATACGATTTTATTTTTGCTAAAATATTTAATTTAATGCCAGTCGATGATGCAAGAAAATTACATTTAATTTCTTTATGTAAACCAGTAAAATGTAAATCCGTACTAATAAAATACGAAGAAATTTATAATAATATTATTCGATCGCAGTCGATGAAATCGACCGAGTTGGTACGCAGCTATTAAATTTATCGCTATACCCACACCATTTGACTAAACTTTTGTTGCCGCGCTTTTTAATAACTTTTTCAATAACAAATCTATCTTGTTCTGTTTTCTGAAGTTCCTGCTCGTAAAAACTGCCAGTTATAGGCTCACCTAATAAATCTTTCAACGAGTATGTAACTGGCATTGTTAAAAGTACTTTATCAACAACAAATACTTCTTCACTCCAGTTATGAGTATATCCTTTTTCAAATGGTTTTTTCGTCAAAGAAATTCTAACTTTATCACCAACTTTAAATTTATGTCTGCGGTACATATTTTCGTTTGCTAATATTGGATTTGCAATCGCGTCGTTTGGCGACATTTTCCTTTTGCCTAGCGAAATGGATCTGTGTTTCGTGTTATTATACTCGTCAACAATTTTCTGTAAATTGTCAATATATTTACTCGTATTTTTAGCTGTCAAATACTTGTGGATTTTTTCGTTGAACGTGCGATTAAATCGCTCGACGATGAAGCTTTTTCCCTCATTTCCTGTGACATATTTTTTAATGTTATTTTGCTCTAAAACTGTTCAAATTTTTTATTAAAAAATTCTGCTCCATGATCAGTCCAGATTCTATTTGGTTTTCTTTCTGTGTTAACAATAATTTGTTTTAGCGCATCAGTCATCGATGTCCCTGTTTTATCCGAAACGAGTATACTAAACGCGTATTTGCTAAAAACATCTACAACATTAAAAAGATATCTCTTTGGAGCGCCATCAGCGCCAACGTTAAACTGAGCTAGATTTGAAACATCAACTAAGTCTATCGCCCAGATATCATCAACGGCATTTGCGACAACTTTACGTGGCGGAAACTTTTTTTAGGTCTGTGTAGCTCAGTTGCAAGATCATCATATAATTCTTTTTTTAACGAGTCCGAGTTTATATTTTGCTCCAATAAAACCCTGGACCAGCCTTCGGTCAACACGTTCTCGCATATTTACAGGTTTCATATCACGAAGTTCGTCTAACATTACTTTATCGCAGCTGTGTTTATTTTGATCGCTGTCTGGAAGTTCAATATCTCTATAGCAGATATCATGACGCATTGCTATTGCATCAACTTGATTGTAAGGCTCTTGTCCTGGCAGCGGATTATCGTTTTCGTCAAGTTGTTTATCAAGAGGATTATAAGGTCCAGTATATTTATGGCCTGGCAATGTCCAGCCGCCTTTTGGTTTCGGCAATTTTCCAATAAATTTATGTATATCTATACCTGTTCCAATTATTTCTCTGTTTTTACATTTTTTTCAGTCGTCTATTAAAATAATTTCTGGATAACCTGCTCCGGACAACTTTGTTGCTGGCAAAAACATACTTTTTCTTTTTCCACAGATTACACAAATACTTTTCAGCATTATTCTATTATTTTTTTGTTTTTTCTGTTTTTACATCTTTATTTTCTGTTTAAATTTTACACTTAAGACAATATGTTGACATTGTATATCAGTGAGTTTATATAAAATTTAATGCAATCTCATCATTAACGTGAGAAGGTTGTTTGTCAAATTGCAAAATAAACTTTAAAAAATCTGGATTTTCGGTCATCGGTTTAATAAACATTACGCAATAATATCCAAAAGCGGAAGTTCCAACTGGTTGAATTTGATTAGACGAATAATTTATTATTTTCGTAAGAGACTTCGTCTCTAGAGACTTCGTATCTGAAGATTTTGTCTCTTGAATTCTACTCATATATTTTTTTACTGCGTCACTTGGTGGAATTCCGAATGAGTCAAAATAATTGTTATCAAAAACAGCTACCTAATTTGTGCCAGATCCGTCATTAAAATCTTGTATATTTATAACGCACGAACCTGGCGTCATTGGAATCGCCATAAGTTCATCTTTAGAATAAACTCCTCTGAAATTTTTTACTTTTATTAGTTTATCAAGTATATCAAAATTACTTAACGCAGACTTCATCTTCTTGTTCCTGGCAACATTAGTCCTCGTCCTACTCCAAACAGATTTGGCAATAGACTTCCCGCCAATCCTGCTAGTAACGGGGCTATTGGAATAAATCCACCTTTTCGCCTCGATCGTGTCTTTTTTTTCGTCGTCTTTCTTTTTGCTGTTTTTCGTTTTGGCATTATATTTATCAGTCACATAAAATTATTACCATAGACATTCATACGAAAATTTTCTTTATACCACTGCCAACAATACACCGCGAACGATTCCATGACCTTCAACTGCCTTTTTCGTTGCGCCAGATACTGCTTCAGACGCTGCTGCTAATCCTAATGTACCTAACACTGGCAAAATTTTAGGTTTAACGTTCTGGCCATTACAGATAGTGCCGGACCGAAGAAACCACCTTCCACCGCAATGCGGTGGGCCATCGCAGTTATTTGTGCGCATTTAAATTTAAAACAAAAGGTTTTTTGCGCTCGTATTTATTTATTTGTTTTTTGGTTAACATTAATTTTGTTAAAGTACCTGCTTTGGTGTTATGGTTGACCTTTAATGAAACCTGCCTCTGTTTTGCAACAGTAGCTGCTAATTTTTTAACTTGACCATCAGTTAAATATCTTTCTTTTACAATATATTTTGTCATCTTATTATTAAAGTTACAGATTAAACTTGTACTGACATTTTACCTCCAACAGAGTCAATTGTAACAAATTTCTCGCTTATTACTAACGCATATACATAAAATGGTGCAACTGGAGCTACTCCGAGCGTCCAAGTAATTTCAATATAGCTGTGCTGTCTACAGCTCGCTCGCTATGTTTACTAACATCAAAATAAAATATCGGATAAAGTGTACAAAATTCCTCTACTGATATCTGAGATCCATCTCCAACATCTTGATATTTTTGCAGTGCGTCGAGTAAATACATGTACGGTCGAGTAATATTTTTATTAGCGTCATCTGCAAAATTACATTCTATCGCCCGCTCTGGATATTGCTTTGAATTTATTCTAGCATATATTCGTCTAACATCAGCATTATCAAATATCGCATTATTTTGTTGTTGGTTGTCACGTCGAGCTTGTCTCTGAAATACAACAAATAATTGCCGTGGCTTTAGTTCACTTGATGTTGTTGTAACTCGCAATGTGTAGTCTGTGGTATTCGGAACTGCTGTTTGATATATTTTATGTTGCTGAAAATAAATTCTGTTTGTGTGTTTTTCCAGCATATCATTTAATTCAGCCATTTTAGTGATAGACGGAGTTATTCTTGGCATCCATAGTGCAAGTTTGTTTATGACAAATTGTACATTATCTCCACCAGTTCTAAACAGGCAGTCGTTTTGATCTGATCGATCTAAAATAAGCGTATGTTTAACTCCACGAAATACTTTATTGTAGTCTCTGCAAAAGCCAAATATTGTACTTATCGGCAGCATCATTGTAATTTGACGTGATACTGCTGCAAGTGTCTTTCTCTTAACATAACCCTCATTGTAACGTCTATTTCTTCTGATGTTAGAAATAGAGTTATTACCATGATTTAACATTGCAACTCCATCGGCTGATGCTCCTGGTGGTGTTATACCAAGATTATTACAAACTGCAATAAGTGAGACTCTTGTAGCGTCTGCATTAGCATCTACAGCTGGTGCGTCTATACCAAAATTGTCAGCATTAGCAATAAGAAAATTTCTTACAATTACAACATCTGCGGCAGCATCAGCTCCGTGTTGTAAAATATTTGCTGGTCCTGATAAATTTTCGGTTGATGCAATAATACCCGAAAGACCAGTTCCAGTATCTTTAAACTACATCATATTAGTTGCAGTTGATTTGGAGTAATCATCGGAAAACGAAATAATATTTAAAATTGTACTTGCAACTTGTAAGTGACCTGAAATATCTTCGACAGTTTGATTGGCCAGCTGATATCGAGTACTTTTAAATAAACACCAACCATCATTTATAAGAGCTACTTCTGCGTCAGTTGCAATTGCGGCAGGTGCGGCAGGTGCTGTCATAATCCGGCTACGAACTTCCAACATTGCTTTATGAGGAAGCAGAAATACGTCCTCGTCTCTAGTATTAAATGTTCTAACGCCAGCCTTATTAGGTTCGTTAGAATTTTCATCGAGATATTCAACATATTCAAATTCTGTTACTTTGTCGTCTGTGTCATAAATTTCTGCTAAATCGAGATAATATTTTACAGACATTTTTTTATTTATTAGGTTACACAACATTATTGCGGTGTTGTTACTTTAGATATTAATTTTTGTATAATTTGTTCTCCTCGTGGTGATAAAAGTTTTTTCGTCGTTGTTATCATTGCGCGTTGAGTTTCTTTTGTTGGTGAGATTTCTGAAATAGCTTGTTTGATTGTTTTTTTTTTTTATTTTATTAGCTATTTTTTGCCCAACAGCAGTTCCAGCAGCAGATGCAGCTCCAGTTGCAAAAGCTTTTGATGTGTCAAGTGCAATTGGCGCAACTTTATGAGCTATTCCTGGAGCATTTTCTATAATTTTAGCAAATATATTTCCCAAAAATCCTCCTACTATTTTTCTTCGATAAACTTTTTTTCTCTGTTTCATTATATCTGAGGTTGTATAATTTTATTGTCTTAGAAAATATGTTTACTATTGTTCTCGTAAATGTAAATAATAAGTAACAACTTCATTATTAAGATCTAACTGTCTTCCAGACTGATCTGTCAACTGCATATTTACTTCTGTTATTTGATTTTCAACGTTTAACGGATAATAAATAACTTGACGTGGACTAATTTGCATAAGAGATCCCGGCGGAACATCTGGTGAAAAACTGTATATCGTTTGTCCTTTACTACCTTTAGCTGAATAAGATCCAGATGCAATAGAGCAATTTACCAATATTGCGTTTACATCAGTTATATTTACTGGCAGTTGGCCGTCATACGTTTCGGGATTATCACGATCAAGAGCAGGATATACATAATTATAAAATCCTATTAGTGGTGCGATACTTGTTTGCGATACAAGACTAACTGTTATATCTTTTAATTTTATTCTAGCGCGTAACGTATTATAATTTGGTGTAAGCTCAAAATTATCAGCTATACCTTTATTTTTTGTTATAAGTTCTTTTATTATTTTATTTAGATCAGTGATATTATAAGCTCCTTGTGGAATTTTAATTGTTTTCCATGTGACAAATGGTGAAGTACGTATAGGAACAGTAAATGTAAATTCATCATTTACTCCAGTTTTTACATTAGCCATAGAATTTCAGCAAGTACAGGAAATTAATCCAATTTCATATTGTTTTTCACGATCTAGTTCTATTGGCGGAATATACTTTACTGAAAAAATTGCGCTATCTTTATCAGATTGGCTAGAGTCTAGTAATAATGTTGCTGACATTTTTTTTATATAAAATTGTTATATTAAATCATTACACAAATTTATAAAATTAAATCGCCGCTATTAAATCGCGATGTAAAGTATTGTATTCGTCAGATGTTAATAAATTTTCTGATCTCAAATTATCAAGTATGTCAATAATTTCATTGTCAATTTCAGCACCAACATTTCCAGCTTCTTTTGATGATATCAATAGCAATTATCTGCCAATCATTTCAGTAACTGATGAAAATATTCTAACTCCAGTTATTGTTTTTTCTTTTTCAATTTTCTTTAATCGATCATTATCATAATGTTCAAATAATTTTTTAAAAGTGTACCCTCCTTTTTCAACATATTTTTTATCTCTAAATTTTGATGCAGTATTTTTAAAAACACCAGCAATAATAGCATCTCTAGCTTTTTCAGAAAGTCCTTCAATATCTTTTATTTCAGCTGTATCAATTTCTTTGTAAGCTTCTACATTTTTTGTTATGATATCAGTTAATTTTTTAATATATCATCGTACTTATCTTTTTTCCAATTATACATATTATCAACGTCAGAAATGTCATTATTTTCCATAAAAGCAAAATATTCCAAATCAATTATTTTTTGTTTTGCTTAGTTTTTATATTTTTACGATAATTTTCATTCTCTTCCTCAACTGATTTTTGTAAATCTTCTTCAGTCATCGTAGGAGCTTGCAGTGTATATGCTGATTCTTCTTGTCCTTCATCCAATAATTTTGCTTCATTAATTAAGCTGCTAAGGTGACTATCACTACGGTATTGTTTATTTCTTATATTATTAATAGCCTTAATATAAAGATCAGCGATAATTCCATGTCGATATAATTTAATGTCATTAGAGTAATTTCTATTTTCTAAAACTACCTTGTCTAAATGTTTCTTACTCTCTTCTTTTATTTTTTCTAGCTCTTCAATTTTTGTCAGCTTTAAATTCATCTTTTCCATCATGATGTATTCTCACACCACTAAATTCACTATATTTTTTATTAAAATCTTTATATTCGTTATCTCTTATTTCGCTATCTATATTTGCTAAATTATATTCAAATCTTTTTTTTTCTTCTATATTTTCTCACTCTCTTCTAAGTTCTTCTTCTTCTTCTAACCTTCTTTCTATTGGTCCAACTACTACTGCTTCTGCTAATCTTCGTTGAAGTTCCAGTGGATTATTCAACAACCTTCTTAGTTCAGTTTGTCTTGCAACCGGATCAGCAATATTTGCTATAAGTGACTCAGCTAATCTTTTTTTCTCCGCATCAGATCTAGTAATAATTCTTCCAGCAGCCGCTTCTTGTTGTTCTTTGATTAATCCTACTAAACCTTTTTCTCGTCTTTTTTTAAGTTCTTCTTCTAAAACTGGTCCAGTTTCAGGTTGTTTTCCAAGTAAAGCTTCAGTAACTGGTTTGAGAACGGCTGCTGCTGTTTCTGCTGCAATCACTTGGCCACGTCGTGCTTGCTGTACTTGCTGCTTAAATTTTGCCTGAGATTGTGCAAGTGTTTTAGATTTTCTATATGTTTTCTGTACTTTGCTTGTCTTTCCATTAATTATATACTATTTTCTATAAAAATTATTGTAGATATTTTTCAATACAACAGCGAAACATTTTACTCGTATCATTTGTTAATTTATCAAACAAAAAAAGTCATATTTATTTGCCGTTGCTTTATGATATAATTCAATAAATTTATCTTTTGTTACATCGCCACATTGCTCGTTCGCGATATTTCTAACATCAACATTGTCAAGTCCTGGAAATAATATAAAACAACCAGTATTTTGCCTAATAAATCTGTCAACATTATAAAAACCTTGGGCGAGATAAATAGAATTACATTTTTTATTACGCGATAATGAAAAATATGATCTTATTTTATTCATTTCTTCGTTGTTTAGCGGAATATCATCAAAAACAACTATCTTGTGCTCGGACGAATCAAGTTGATTAACTGGAACAAGTTCTTCTGGTTGTTTTATAATAAAAAAATCTTCACCACCCTCAAAATCATCACGAAGTTTGTCATTATAATTGTTAAGTAGCTCGTACTTATCTTGTTGTGGATTAATTGCGTAAATATAAACGCGATCGTAGTTAAAATTATCTCCGAGAAGTAAATTCATAAGCAAGTTTGTTTTTCCCGATCCAGTTCTTCCAACAATAAGATAATGACAATCTGGAAGTTCGTTTTCATGTTTATGTTTCACCAACCGCTCTGTATCAAAGTTTAATATAGACGATTTTGCCATTATTGTTATACAATTTTATGTTATATAAAAAAATTGTCAGACGATAAATAAATAATGAGCTATTATACAAAATTTGGAACATTAGTAGGAGATTCATCAGCTGAAAGTACAACAATAACAGACGGTAAGGTTGATTTATCAGGCTATCTAAAAAAAATCCGGCGACACAATGACGGGAAACTTGTTTATGTCAAATCAACGAGTACTAGAGTTAGAAACAGATTATCCACCAATAAATGTCGTTAATACACAAGCTGTTAGTTATGCACAACTTAAATTAGTCGACAGTAATAAACTAGATAAATCTGGTGGAACTTTAAGCGGTAACTTAGATATGACAGGGAAAAAAAATTAGAAATTCGGAGACCAGGTATCCACCAGCAAACTTATATCAAACTCAAGCGGTAAGTTATTTACAGTTGAAATATGTTGATGATAACAAACTTGATAAAATAGGTGGGATAGTTACAGGTAATATTATCATGTCAGGAAAAAAATTTACATACCTTGGAGACCCAGCTGCAGCAACAAAAAAATACGTCGATGATCAAGAATCTAAGTATGTGTTAGTGCGTGGTGGTATAATGTGTGCATTTCTCAATATGAATAATAATGGTATTAATGATCTCAGAACACCAGAATCAGATTTTGACGCTGTAACAAAAAAAATACGTCGACGATATTAATATTCTAATAAACGATGGAATTAACGCATTTAGAACTGATTTTTCCAATCACATACAAACATTCTTGAATTTTTGTAGAAATATAAACAAATCTATTAATGAATTTTTTGGAAATCCAGCGGTTGTAGATATTAAACTTGCTGAAATTAACATAAAACTAAACGATATCGTTAGCGAAATTCCTAATATCATTGAAAAAACGAATCTGATTAAAATTCCTCACAAGCAGATCATCAATATGGTATACACAGTAGCATCAGGATCAGCAACATGGACACCGCAAAATAAAACTATCAAACATACTGCAGAAGCCACTGGTGTATATAGGCTGTCCATATTTAGCGGTGCAAAATTTAGTATATTTACCACATATCTATGGCGTCATTCAATCGATAGTTTTTCTGGAACTGTATCTATTATATTAAATAAAGATGCCGAAGAAATATTTCTGCTGACACCATCTGATAAAAAATTTGTAACCGCAACGTCTTACTGGTGGTGTCTGGAATTTGTCGCTGAAACACCTCGATTAAGTTAATTATAATAAATCAAACCCAGGGACTGGCACTATTGTATAAAATCTGTAAACATATATTATATAATGAAAATAATATAGTTGATTTTAATCATATTTCAGATAAAATTCCAAAACAAGATGTGGACGCTCTAATGCAATATTACAGATATTATCATAAAAATCTTTGGTGCGTAAAAAAATGTTACAAATACTATAACAGAATACTTCGAGTGATATCATATTTCCCATTGTTAATGACTAGCTCTGGTATAATTTCAAGTGGAGCATGATTTAATCCGTTTTTGTTAATAATATCCGGCGTTGGTGTTTCTCTTGCAACAGCATGTAAAAAAATTGAGCCTCGACTTGCAACTAAAACAAATGCTTGTAAAACAGCAAGTATCACTTATAAAAAAATTACTTGATCAGATACGATCTTATTTGCGTGGTATAAAATATGATATGGACAATTTAATACGCGAGTTCCGTATTACTGACAGTATGTTAACAGATATTCTGCCAATGAGAGTCAGCAGATATGAAAAAGATTATCATAAAATATGGGTTACAACAGTAGATGTTTAATTTTGTATAGCTTTAGAAATATCATTTATCAACCATATTGTCAATAAATGTCATCATATCATCTGCCCAACCTCTTATTCTCATATCATTTTCAGTCGCGAATAACCATATTGATCCATATTTTGGTGATATATGGTAACCAACTTTTTTAATACAATCGCTTATTATTTTAGGTTTTATACCAGTATAGCTTGAGGCTGCCCTAATCGAATTAAATCTCTTACAAAATTTGTCAGACCAAATCCAACATGTCTCTTTCATTGACAGAAGGACATTATATATAATATTTCATTTGTTTAATATGAAATTTTGTCTAAGGTTCGGGAATTTCTTTCCACCTCTCCAAATATGGGAGGGGGATGGGGGTTTCTGGTCTAGGGTCCTTAAACCTCATCTCTCTTTACTACTATATATATATATATATATATATATATATATATATATATATATACATATAACTTGCATACATACATACATCTACATATATATATATAATATATATATATATATATATATATATATATATATATATATATATATATAGCTACACCCAGACAACTTTTCCTATTATTGATGAAAAATGCTTCAGAGCCCTTTCATTTCTCAAGCGACAGGAGGCGTCATTTACTGAACGCGTTTCTTGCAAAAAAAACAACATATCTACCATTGTATCGGGGGCTCTTTGTGGTCGATTGGTCTAAGGCCCTCGCAGACCACTCACACTTCACTTCTGACCGCGTAAGTTAGAGTCTCGGCTAGACCAATGTGGGCATGTGAGAAAGCTTGCCAGTAGCTTTTAGTGCGTCGGTGGTTATTCCCGTACTAATCATAATGTCCGGTTTGTATAGTCTATTATGTTCCGAAAAATCTCTTTGAACCCACACAAAAAATACCTATCTTTTTTTAAAACACCAATTCATTTGAAAATGTTGTGCCTCTTTATTGCTCACCCAGTTGTTTCAGATTTAAGCATCCTATTATGGTTTGTCTTGACTCGTTATTGTTCAACAACTCAAGGCAAAGAGTGAAAAAGGACAGGAAAGTGACCAGGGAGGTGGAGGGATGAAGAAAAAGAAGAGGTTGGGTGCGAAACCATTCCACCCAATACATAAACAATGTACTTGGAAAAATACATACATTGGGTAAAACAAAACACTGTATCTACATATAGAGGGAAATGCAAATGAATGTTAATATTTCCAAAGATGGAGGTATCCAGTCAAAGAGTCATAGCAATTAGAAACACAACATGAATGATGGTTAGGCAGCTGCTAATATAATGTGACCAGCCATGGGCGCCCGCAGGATTTTTTGCAGGGG
>JAECUM010056236.1:0-22209 GCA_016617855.1 Megalonaias nervosa | reverse complement strand
TTGATCTTTATCCATAATTGAGGGTAAGAGGTTGGGCCTACATGCCTAATGACAAGTTAGGTAAACATGTTTACTAGGTTTCAGTTCTAGATACAGCCTTGATTCTGACCTTTGAATCTTCTAGAAACGCATTTTGTTTTCAGTTTGATGGATATATCGATTAAGATGGCCCTCGTCCTGGTCCTCAAATAGTGTCTTGGGTTTTTATATTAAGGTTGATTATATTAGAATTACTCAATCCGCATCTTAACACCAGTCCGAGTAGAATCAACTTAAGTTGTGTTTCAGCTAATATTTGAGAAGATTTATTTATTTAAATTATTCACTAGAATTACAAAGTGTTTATTGGTTTAGGACTATACCACTATTTTGGGAATTATTTTGAATTAATTTAGAGACATTTTGGATTATATCTTTGTGATACATAAAGACAGTTGGTACATTAACACGTTCGAGACTACTGGCACATCAGTAAATTCAATATTGGAATTTATTTGGAACACCACTGGAATTTATTCGGAATACTGTTTTCTTTTGGACTTGTCATCAAACTTTTTTGAATATTTGGGATTTTATTCACAAGACTGTAAGTTCTTTTTAAATATTCACGTTGTATTTCAGGGAAACAAATTATTTCATGAAGTTTACAAAACGTATTGGTTTTCGCTTTTTTCTGTTACTTAGTTCAAGACAAGAGAGTTGTAACAAAGTAAAGACGACTTATTATTATTATTATTATTATTATTATTATACGCACAACACACATGCGAACAATAACACGAGTAATAATACTGAGTCATGTAAGACAGCGGTGCAACGCAGAGGTGGCTCGGTCATTATGTCTGGGGGTGATTTTCACAGGTATTGTGAACCAGGAAGTCGCAACTCTGGCATCGATGACGCGTGCACGTACGTTAGCACGAGCACAAACATTGCTTTTATGGTCGCTATGATATATGATGATCAAATTTTGCACATTATCATGCGTGAGAGACTCTGCAGAGTTTGAATAGTAAACATGAAAGACACTAACAAATTGTATATAGACATAACCTATATGAAATAAGTATTGTTACCTGGAGTTATTTACTTTAATTTTCCCGTTTGCAACCAGTTTGGGTCACCCCTGTACGATTTTTGAATGCACTTGTATGAAATAATAAAGTCAGTGAATTTTACCGGGGTTCAGAGACGGCAACTTTCCCTTATTTTTTCAAGATCTTGATTTACAGTTTCCTGATATGATTTTACGTCAGTTCATTCACCTAAACAACTAATTATGCTTAGTCCAGTTTGTCCTCTCCTGCTCAGCCTCTTCAGCTCGTACTCGCCAGTTCACCCAACGATCTCTCCGGCTCGCCTTACAATCTCTTCAGTTCACCCTATGGTCTGTCCAGCTCAGCCTACCATCTCTCCAGCTCATCAATTTTGAACACTTTGGCGTACCATAGATCTAGAAATATCGTTATGATGGGAGTGTAAAGAAGACGAGGGATCTGCGGGACGGAATCTCTTCTGGTGGCCCAGAAGGAGTCGACATCGGTAGCTCCTGCACTTTAAGCTTTTCCAGGGCATAATTTTAAACATCTGTCACGAAAACTAAAAATATTTAGGCTGTTTTCGCGTTTATTTCTTTTCTTGGGATGTGGGGGTATGGAGTGAGTGGGTTTGCTTGTATCATTATTGTACATATACAGCAAATATGCACAAACATAACTTGGTTTCAGTTCAATATGAGAAAATAACTTCCCAAAAGGGACAGTATTAGCCAGTGTTATGAGAAATACTATTTAAAGAAGTATCATGACCGATCTTCTTGGCACAGTCAAACACCTTCCGCCAGTGGTGGGGTAAAAATACCATTTAATTTTATTGCCTTTATATACAGTTCTAAAAAGCGAATTTTCTCACATGAAAGACAAGTTGCTTTTAAGTAATATAAAATGCATAACAATTATGATAAAGGCAAACAAAGGGTAGAAAAAATAATTCTTCATAGTAACTCTTCTCATAAGAAATCATAGTCATTCTCTGTTGGAGCATCACATAAGGATGCATATCACTGCAGAAGATTGCTTCTTGCGACATGCGGGAGATCGCATCAGACATATTACACAATATCGATCCATTAGAGGTGCATAAGTCAGAAACACGCGAAGAGTGAGAAAGATACAATACATGATTGAAGTCAGTATCAGACGATTTTCTTCCGAACTTTCAGCCTGTAACACCTGAAGAATTTTTCCAAAATCAAATCCAAAACCAAACGTAGTATAAACATTATGCTTGTTTACCATTTAGAATACTAGACAAGTCCAAGAATTAAAATAACAATACTTGTATAAATAAGACATTGTGGCTGCGGACTTAATAAAAGACCAATATTAACAACTTAAAGCTATGGGCAACGGACGTTTCTTTATGAATCAAGTTGCATTAAAACGATGGAAATATTTAGAAATATTAATTTACTTATGCATATACTCGTAACCTTGTAAGCCAATGATTCTGGCAAGGTCAATGTATAAACATATTTTGGTTCAGTTACTAGAACTGATCGTGATCAGCAAGTGAGTTAACATGGGCAATGCAATTACTTCTCACAATCTACAAGTTCGAACGTCTTATTCTGATGTATGCTAAATCTTGGACTGAATGCAAAGTCCACTGTTTGATTTGAAGTCATTAGTTCCATTTCCAGTTTGCGTCTTATGTGCACCGGATAGAATGAGTAATTTTACTTCGTGGTCCTGAGTTACGCTTAGTTCTGTTTTAAACATTTTGATGAACTTATCTCCTACGTTGACATGATTCAAATCGAAGGTTGGCTCAGAAAAGTTGTTGTTGTTGTGGAGCTTAACGCAATTTTTCAGCACAGGATATACCTGGCGGCCAGTATAACTGGTGGAGGAAGAACTCGGAAAAACTCCGGAAGAACCACAGACCCACGTGAAGCTAGTGGCATGCTTTCTCACGTACCCACATTGGCCGACCCAAGACTCGAGCTCAGAAAAGAGTCTGGCCACATAAAATTCTTTGTAGGACACACGGTACTAATGGTATGGAAAAATGGGAACCAGCCTGGAAATGGGTGAACATTAAATAGAGTATATATGGGTTTGGCTGGCCAAGATTGGTTAATAATGTAAGTTATGTTTTAAGAAAAATAATCTTTTGAGAGCTTATCCTAGTTGTAAGTGAAAAAAAAATAGAGAGTGTTTTATTGATGGAATTCCAGTCCTTTAACAGTCTTGAGTTTGGAACACTCATTACTAAAATTAGCACCTGACTCTTTCGTGCGGAATTGAAAGCACATGTTTCAAACACATGCAGGTCCAGAAAATGCCGCGTCTCATATCCTTTCCTCTGCAAAGAAGCTGACATCCAGCGTTCGTCTATACTGATAAATATAGGTTTGATCATGGGTACTCAGAAATTTTAAGCTATTGAATTTTTAATATGGTGTTTGCATAGGTTTACTATGGGAACTGAATTAGTACCGTGAGTCCTGTAGGGTCCAGAGATTCTTATTTAGTATATACAATGTTGATAACTCGAGAAACCACTAAATTAGTCAGCTCGGAACTAGAATGGACAAAAATAATGAGAGTTTACTGACTTAAATGGTAGCCTTGGTGTAATACGTCTAAGCCAACATAACTGACTACATTTTATTATGAAATGTGAAATAAAAACGGAAAATTTGAGGAATTATTTGAAAAGGTTTGTTCAGACCAAAGTCCCAAACATATCTGATCGGAAGGAAAACATTGTAACACACCTTACTATATTTGTCTAGACCACGAAACGCGTATTCATTTCGAGTATTCGGTGGAAGAACTGTCTGGAGATTACTGTATAGAAAGATTGCCGAGAGAACAAGTACCAGCGGTTGATGTAGAAAAAAAGAAAGAAATTATTTGGGGGGAAAATGTCCCGAGGATATGTATCAGGGAACACTATTTCCATTCAGCTGTTCTAAGAGCGAATGAACAAGAAAGAAAATGCCCATGAGGATTTTTTTTTTCCAGTGAAAACGAAAGGAAGTTAACCATCCTTCTTTTTCCATCAAGAATACTCAACGATAAAAATTATTTGTTTTTATTGTGTAGGAGGAAATAGCGGGCAGATATTACTGGGAACTGGGAAACCGTGCGAAATAGGATGATCGTGGAGGATGATCGTGGAGGATGATCTTTTCGTACACATCCTGTAACATTATACTAAATAGAGTGGGCACAAAGGCCCACGTTTCCATGCATCAGTGAAGATGGAAAATTGATTACGTAATGGAAGGCTTTGGGGCTTTTAATCTCAATGCTAGTTTAACTCATGCGGTACTAGTGTGGACTATGTTGCGTAACTCCGATGCGTCTTACTGCTATTATCAAATAACATGCAGTTATTGTCGGAGACTATTTGGTGTTTAGAAACGTTAACTGAAGCTTGTCCCATAATTTGTTTGCCTTGTATTCAGATACGTCTTATTTCATTCATTACCAGAGTGTGGAGTGTGTCTGTGTTTCATCATTTGCTCTATGTAGATAAATTGTTATATGCTTTAAAGATCTAATGGAGAGAGAGAGAGAGAGAGAGAGAGAGAGAGAGAGTAGGATGCATTTACTTAAAACGCAAATAGAGAGCATTTAATTTTCTTTTCTTTTCTTTATTTTTCCAATATAATGATGGATCGATCTAGAGAATGACAAAATTGGATGTACTTACTTAAAAAGCAAACATTCATGAATTCGTTTTTCCTTTCGTTCCATACATGAAGTTCAAGGTGATTGCAATCCAAGGGGATATGACCGAGCTCTTTCGGATGAACACATACGCACGTAAATCCTAATATTCGGTATACTCTGATTAATGATGACAATTTGTTGTCCGTAATGGATGACTTCGAAATTGTTTTCACTGTTCGCGGTCGGGTTACACGGGTTTTCTTATTGCTGACTGTTTAGTTTGTTTACACTCATCTTGCGCAAGTGTGACTTTGTAATCTAATTTGTTTAAAATAAACAAATAATTATCTTTTTAGATGCAAATGTACGACCCTGTAAGATTGTGAGATACCGGAGATAATTGGTTTCGTTATCTGGTACGCTAAATAAAATTAGACCCGTTCCAAATAGTATTATCAAGCATTGTACAATTTTTGTATCTTGACTTTTTGTCTTGGCCTTAAGGTAATGGTCACCTGCCAAGATGCACATTTTTGTCGCCAAGTCTTTAACTTAAAACCCATATTTTGAGAGATGAAACTGAATATGCCCGTATCCATAATGACAGTGTATCATAACCCACTTTCATGGTTCTATGTTGTAGGTCAAGATACTCAATTTTGGAAAGTGCGTTTGTATAGTTATACAGAGAGTCTTTTGCATGGCATGTTGTTTCTGCAGGTCAAGGTCGAGGCATGGATACTTCTGGTGACATCTAACTCCAGTGGCATGTTACATAATAAGTTGGACATTGATGCATTTGTTTCTATATCTATCTTCAATCAGGCATATTATGATAACGCATTGGTAATCCATCGCATAATTTTGTAACTAACTTTTTCCATGTACAAATCATAACAAGACGGCGTGTTAGTATAATAGACAGGTCTGCTGCCAAAAGGATAACTTCACAGCAAGGCAAGCAAAAATGTAACTATGTGATTTGTGAGTTATATGCAGGATAACGTTTGAACTACTGATGATGTTTTATTGAAACTTTAACCGGTTATATAGTAAAAGTAGACAGTGTGTCATATAGCACAGCCACCACTTAAGTCTCAAGGTTAAGGTTACAGCCAGAGTAAATATAAATCAATGACTTCTATCCATGCACAGGTGTAACATTTTAGCTAATGAAGTTATTTTCATGAAACATTATGTTATATATCTGGACTTGATAGTGTCGCACGTATTGATAGCCATAAAGTTAAATTCAAAAACAAGGGAAGTCAGTGGTCTTTGTCCTTATCCATGCAGTCACATTTTAATTACTTCAGATAGTTTGCTGAAATTTTATCCAGATCCACAGTGCAAATGGAGGTTTCTAGCTAAAAGGTCAAGGTCACTGGCAGGGAAAAGGACGAGATGAGCATAAAATGTGTTGTATGATGCTCCTGTAAAACCTCAATGTTGTGTCACATCACATCGGTTTGGTACCATCCATCAAGATCAAAGTAGTCTGTAAAACCTCAATGTTGTGTCACATCACATCGGTTTGGTACAATCCATCAAGATCACAGTGGTCTGTAAAGCCTCAAAGTTGTGTCACATCTCATCGGTTTGGTACCATCCATCAAGATTACAGTGGTCGACTTTGAGGGGGTTATACTTCAGGCTGTAAGCATCAATCCCTGTAATACTGATGTGGCATTTTGGGTCGTCAGAGTATACCCATCAAAGCCGCCTTTGTCATGGAACTTAGGAAGGGCATATTTCAAACAATCTTGGTTCACTCTAATGTATTTATCAGGTTTGTTTCAAAATTGCTCCAATAAAATGTGTCCATACTACCTGTTGGAGCTGCATTTTATATATTGATAGTAAACTTGTCATTTTTGTGCATCTTGGGATGAGATGGATATGCATCGCTAATCAAAACTAGGTCATTATGACCAACTATAATACAAAAAAATGGTGATGATTATTTATTGGCTCTAATTCCAATACACCTTCATATATTGTTATAACAAATACACTAAGAATGCATCTTAGAATGAAAACATTTCACATTAAAATTGGGTCATTCTGACCTTTTTCCGGGATTTTGAACACTACATCAAAATTATGTCAGTGTTCAAAGTATAACACCTTGTAACCCATTAATAATTCACATACCAAAACGGAGTTGTTGTGACCTGTATTATATAGTTCTCCGGTGGCCTAAGTTTTTACAGCATCCGCCTCGAATGAGGGAGGTCACGGGTTCGAACCGCGGCCGAGTCATACCAAAGACTTAAAAAAAATGGTACTTGCAGCTGCATCGCTTGGTGTTCAGCATTAAGAGGTTAGTGTTAGGATTGGTCGGCCTGGTGTCAGAATAATGTGATTGGGTGGGACATGATGCTACATGTCTGCGGCATGATGCCCTAGTGGTAGACAGCACTATAAACAGCCACATTGCAGACATTGTAGCGATATGACTAAATAATTTTTGAAGCTACGTTAAAAATCTCTCTCTCTCTCTGTCTCTCTCTCTCTCTCTCTCACACACACACACACACACACATTATATCGTTACTTGGCCATTCTCGAAGAAACAGACTGATATCACAGACAAGGGGATTATCTTGTTTATTAAATTATTAAATGAACAAGAATTTTTCTATCTACCCTTCTACCTCCACCCTATCATTCCCGTCACGTTTTGTCCCTTTTTAACATGAATTCATTCATGAAAACAAGAGCGACGTGATATACTAAATTATACTGCTTTTCAAGGTTAAATAGAGCCCGAAACTTGTTTAGACTAAATTTTAGCATGAATTTACAAATCCACTTGCCAAACTCCCTGGACAAGCTCAAATTCGGTTTTTGGCTGTGTAGGTAAAATACAATAACTCTGTGCGAGCTTATTCACCGGAAATGGGTCAGTGCAAGTTTTCGACCCCGCGATCTCGCCGTCATACATATACATACTACATATGTTCATATGTAGCGCCTTCTTCTTCTGCATATCTGACTGCAGTTTCTTTCATGTCTTGCATGTTTGATTTCCATCTTATAGTCAATGTCAACATCAGTCTCGCATTTTCTCGCGCAGACGTGATAATGTGAATATTTACTATTTAAGGCAAGGTTTGACAAATATGGAATAAATATTTATATTCTAACTTATCAGTTACATTGTAATCTATATGTTTGTACTTATCAGGGATTGCCGACTCATAACAATATGTTTCTCGAAGATTGTTTTGAAGTTTGTTGTCGATTTTAAGACGAGTAGGTATTAATCTGGAGATTTCTTTCACATGTGTGTGTTTGGAAACAACAGAAACATCCCTTTGAATAGTTTTTCGTCAACGTTCGAAAACAATAATACACTGGGTTGATATGTCATCTATGGCAAATAATCATCTTCAGTCAAAAGCAACAAACCATAAATATTTGACTGGGAAATTCTCTTTTAGATACGTTTTTAACTTTTCGATCTTCAAAACTTTAGACAATATTAGGATGTGCACCCATACATCTTCTAAACCAGGAGCGTTCTCGTCAGCTAGATAAAGGTCGATTTAATATTTTTTTTTTTTTTTTGTATATGTTCTCATTTCTTCTTGAATGTCCTTTTTTTTATTAATTTCTTTTTTCTGTTGCATGCTTCAATCAGGACTGGAAACGTTGGCGTCTTGGATCAAGTTGAACCTAAAGCTTTGAATAGAGAGACAGCAGGCCCGGCCCTAGGATGTGCGGGGCCCAAGGCAGCAAGCGATGAGCACGGGGCCCCAAGCAAAAAGATTACATTGCGGAGAAGCGCGGGGCCCAAGGCGGTTGCATACGAGAGAGAGAGAGAGAGAGAGAGAGAGAGAGAGGGAGCAAAGCCAGATTCCGTACATGCCTTTGGATAGTATTCGTTCGTACAATTGTTAAACTCAAGGTGAGCTGGAAATATGTTCATGTGTACATGTGTTCACTCGTTTAGAGAATAAAATAAGCATAACGCAAAATGCAAAATGAATAAAATTTATAGTAACGAAACTTCATATTGAAAATTGTATCTTAAACTTCACAGCTGCCGATATGTTTCTGCAGTATTGACTATTTGATTGCCACGAAAAACGCAAATTTCTGAGAGATAATCAGCCATTTTTATGATGTATGACCTTACTTAACATCGGTACACTTTTGTCTATCACCATTTGGCCATTAACACTCTCTCTTGCAGTGACAAAAGGATATCTAGGGGACTACTGTTTTAACTCTGTTGGGGTTTTATTCCCCAGGAGTTACATCGAGAATGAACCCCCATAGTCTGTTACATTTCGGATCTACTTGATCTCGCTTGGTGAACATACATTGGTATTCCGCCTTATCAGTGAACTTTTTACTTCGGGTCAGCTCCACTGATTGAAAGTTTAACAAGTGACACAAACTTGACAACTGTTACACTAATGAAAGTGTGCATTGTTTAACGTTTTTATTTAACAAGGCGACAGGGGGCCGAGGCAGTAGACGTGATTACCTGTTTCGATTTAAATGTTGACGTCTGCCATTCCCACGCGCACTGAGATATCATGTTGGAAATTTATTTCCATTTTAGTTCACCGCTCCGGTGGCCTAAATGGTTGGAGCGTCCATATATATGCAGGAAGTCGCGGGTTTGAACCAAAGACTTATAAAAATGATACTTGCTTCTGTCTCGCTTGGCACTCATCATTAAGAAGTTAGTATTAGGACTAGTCGGTCTGGTGTCATGATAATGTGACTGGGTGGGGACATCATGCTACATGTCTGCGGCATGATGCCACAGTGCTAGGCATCATTATAAACTGCCACACTGCAGACATCGTAGCGATACGACTAAAATTGTTAGTTATAGCTTCGTTAAAAATCAAAAATCACACACACAAACACACAAACACACACACACACACACACACACACCATTGTAGTTTCCCACCCCCTACCCGTGTCCGTCAGGTTCTACGTGTACATTTCCTCCAAGCTCATCGTATTAAAAGAGATTTTTAGACCATGGAAAAAAGTAAGGTACAGGAGAATGGTGACTTGCAGTATTCTACTAATAATTGGATAATGATGAAGATGAGTAAGAATAAGTATTTGGAGAGAGGAAAGCATATATACATACATACATACATACATACATACATATATATACATATTTACATACATACATACATACGCACATACATACATACATATTTGCATAAATACATATTTACATACATACATACACACATACATACACATACATACATACTTAGATACATACATACATACATATTTACATACATACATACATACGCACATACATACATACATATTTGCATAAATACATATTTACATACATACATACACACATACACACACATGCATACATACATACATACATACACACATACATACATACATACATATATACATGCATGCATATACACACATACATACATACATACATACATACATGCATGCATGCATGCATACGTACGTACATACATACATACTTAGATACATACATACATACATACATACATACGTACGTACGTACGTACATACATACATACTTAGATACATGCATACATGCATACTAGTTACCTTGCTTTACGTACACACAGCTCTTTGCTAGCACATTCGCCATTTAATTGTCAGTATATGAGATCACTGGCCGAACCAGCTGTCGGATCGCCAACTCTGTATTGCCCTTGGTAATGGCGTATTATTAGCACACTTGAAATACATTACGCAAGTCAACAAAATTCTAAGACATAGTTTTTAATTTTTAGTTATGTTCTATTCTGAGATAGAGAATAGAGCTTGTAGGCAGACGTATTTAAATAAATATGTAGAAATGCTTCTAAAGCGGGATTTGTTTCCCATATATATGGGCTTGCAGGTTTCCTTATAGAATAAGCCACTATTCTCTATCTTAAAAAACAGTTTAATGTCCTTGTGCAAACAGCAGAGCCCACTCATGTTAAGGTGTCCTCTTTGCCTCAAAATTAGCACGTATCAAGTGGTTTAATTTTAAGTCACTCGTCCAAAAATATTCTCCGTTCATATATGAAACTAAAACGAGGGCAAGAATTAGAAAAAGTAGATAGGAGTCCTAGGTATATAGATGGACTATAATTGATGGTTACAGCCGAAAATTTATTTAACAAAAAATTGCTATTAACGGTTTACAATTCAGATATATAGATAGATACAGATATCTGGAAGGAAGGATAGATGGATGCAGAGATATATAGATGGTTATGTGTGAAGGATTTTCAATCCACAAAGAAAGCTAGCGGAGAAGATAAAGCTTTGAAACGCGAAATTACCACTTGCAAGTACACGGTTTGTTTGTTATGTGTGTGTTTGCTGAGTGTATTATCATAAATAACATGACAGTATTATTGTTAGGAGTAAATATTTTACCAGGCTTTTGACAGTTTTGTTGATATCTTTGTCTTGGACAAGAATTTTAAATGCAACTGCCCTGAAATGGTCACTATGATTTTTAAGCAATAATTCTGAAGTTATCTAATTAAAGTTGTATTCCTTGAAACAGTATATATCTGTGTATGTATGGTTCCTTTTTCAAGGCTGACTACACCAAGAAATATAAATTACAAACACAATAATGTAAATAAAATACCTATTTGCATATTGTTTTGCTATTGAAACCAAAATCAAAGATATGAATCGAATACCAATGTATCTTAAAGTAACAGAAAACTTTGTACCTGGAACTATTTACGTTTTGGCAAATCAAGCAATTTTATTTGGCAAAAGCAATCTTTTGCGTCATAACGGTTTTAAAAGGGGAAGAGATGCAAATTTTAGAGATACATTCACAGGTTAACATTATATATGCCCATACAGCGGGATCACGCCATGTCCATTACAACCTAAACAAGTTAACAGTCGGGCTTTTCGTCATACAATCAGCCTTTGTTTAATGTTTCCTTTCAGGGACTGCTTCATTCAAGGCGGTGAATGGCTCCACCATTTCTTCTACGTGCACAACACTTTAGAAATAAAGCTCATGTCATGAAACTGAATTTTGTGCTGAATTATTTAAAGAGAAAACCCTTCAATAATATCGCAAGAACATTGTCTAAGCGCATACTATGGTCAGAGGGTCAAAATAACACATAACGAGATGAGTTAATGGAGGAAAAAGACCAAGTTTTCACGTCTGTTGAATAAAAGATCACCTCAAAATACCCGGTTATAAAATACTCAGATATAATAACTGTCCTATTATTTTCTAAGGAGAGTTTCCTGCCTTGCAGTGTCACTCTTCCACGAAACTGCATGATTTTACTTGCGAACCTCAAACCTGTTCCACCCTTATAAGTGTAATAGAGCTGAAATACAAAAACAAAATAATTTAAACGTTTACAATGTAGGATACTCAGCAGATCTTGGAATTATGCGACAAAATTGAATAAAAGAAAAAAAATACTGGTAGCTGCTGACGCAGTGCTAAGCTAGATCGGTAATTGTACATTAATTAGGCCGTGGTTTCTTTACTTGAATCAAATAGTCCTAGGCAAATATGTCGAGAGCGACGTTCAAAGGATTCTTGGTTAAAGAGGGTAAAGAGTTCGGGAGATATAATAATTCCAGATGATGTTCTGAAGGATGGATTTTTCGGATGTAATTGTCAGAGAGAAGGGTAGACAAGTTAAACAGTTAAGGCTAGGAGTCGAGTAAAAAGTGTATGTGACTTACGTACTGGAAAAACTCCGCCACCTCTCGGGCAAGAGTCTCAAAAACTGTCCTACTTAAGATGACGCCGGATGGCGACCTTGTCATATTGAATATGCAGTTTAGTTTGCCTTAACGGAACCTCCATATAGTGGATACGTGTTCATAAGGGACGCATTCGATGATACATAATGAAAGTCCTTTATAAATGTCCTTCACAAAGCAGATACAACGGAAAGTGTTTGATTTTGGTCAACAGAGTTGCTTATAAAAGACATCGTGAAAAAGTACACATGCGCAGTTTTGCCTCCCTTGCAACCATAGACAATATCGAAAGTATACAGAGTCGTAGAGTGAACATTTTCTACCAGGTTTAATTACATCAAAAGGTTCGATTAGTATTAATTTTGCATAACTCATCTGATGCGACCTTGCTACAATCAGATCGAAAAGAGCACAGTTACGGCCAGTGGCGTAGCGAGGGTACTTAGCGCCCGGGGACAAAACATAAACTTGGCGCTACCTTACTTAGCGCCCGGGGGCAAAACATAAACTTGGCGCCCCCTTCGAGTGCATCTGAGATAACGAATAGTTGTATTTTCCTCATTTTGGAGCCCCTGGCAAATGGCGCCCGGGTACAACTGTCCCCCCCCCCCCAAGCTACGCCACTGGTTACGGCGATCGGCACAATACTGATAAACAAAATGGCGGTATTGAATTTCTTGCAAATTAAACCCGTCACCAGTGAGAATGAATGACTAGATCCGGCTCATGTTTATTATTCTGTAAATAGTGTTCTAAGTTAGAATTCTTAAATGTCAAGGTAAAATGTATAATGCAAATTTTAGTTAAGTAAATATAGCTAAAGGTAAATAACGCACACTTGCCAAGTCATTCCCGTAAAGCTACTTTGGAAACTCCCCTCCCCCAACACACACACACACACACACACACACACACACACACACACACTGATTGCAGTGACTGATTGTAGCTTCACGTCGGCGAGTTGCATGACTTGGTGAAAAGGCCGAACATTTTGTTCCTTTTCAAATATAGTGGTGTTAGTTATCGGCATTTTGAAGACCACCGGAAGTGTGACGCATTAATTAGCGCACAACAGTAGTCGACTTTAATTTTAATTTTAGCGCACATAATTTCAATCACAATTTTAAAAATTAAACGAACAAAATACTTGCACTGCAATAGAGCCAAGTTTTAGGCAACGATCTATTTTCAACAAAGAAAATGCCTCTTTTATAAAATGTGTGTCAAAGGGTAGTAAATACTTCTGGAATACATTTTTAAGGTATTCCTTATAAAAACCAATATGGCGGAAGGGCCGTAATAGTCTTATTTCATCTGCGAGAAGGAGATACAGTCTATTTTTGCGTAAGCGACTATTATCTATCCTGCAACCCGATACTACTACTACTACTACTACTACTACTGTATTATCATCATCAGCAGCATCATCATCGTTTCCATTCTATAGTCTGACTATACCAACCCGTTTGTTTGTACCCCCCTACCGATTTCAATAATGGAAACCTTTAATGTGATAACAAGTGCAAGGAACTTTGTCAATTCATTCATTGATTTATAATTTCTAACCTGACTGTGAGTAGAGTGGCCCTAACACCGTCATCGTCTGCGCGTTTCATGTTTAACGGAAGTTTTCAATATAATAGACGGACATGCTCGAGATCCATTTCCAGTTCCTGGACAAGTCCATTTTCAGCAAAGGGGTGTATACACGACTACAGATGTACATACATATGTCGTCTGCTTCCAATATTTACAATGTCGAATCAAGCAAAGGAAAAGAATGACAACAACAAATTTGCCTTTCACATGGATTTAACAAGCTGTTTAATTTCTGTGTTCATGTGTGCAGATGGATATAATTCCAAACTCTCAACGTTATGGCAATTTACGGAATTATTCAGCAGTTACCGAATAGGATAACTACGTCGTTATGTTGTCTGATGGAAATAAACTAGCCCATAGTGTACGCAATATGGCGCCGTGTTAGTATGGAAAGTCCGTTAAGCATGAAAGGTGCATGGGATGCCAGTATTAATGCCATTCTGGTGACAGTCATGTTAGAAATTATAAATCAATGATTCAATTGAATTAGTTCTGTGCACTTTTTATCACATTAAACCTTTTCGTTATGGAAATCGGTAGGGGGTACAAACAAACGGGGATGTATAGTCAGACTATAGTCTGTTGGCATTATTCCAGTCTAAGCTTGACCCAATAACCGAATAATAATTTAAATATAAAACATTCAACAGCTGTAACCTCATTACATTGTCGACATTAAATGAATATAGTTCGTACCAACGATTTGTCAATAATGAATCACCTGTGATCACAGTTTAACACACACACACACACACACACACACACACACACACACACACAATTATTAATTTTGCAAATGGAAGTGTCTTTGAACGAAATCGGTAAGTTCCAAAATGGTATAGTCAATGAAATGGTGTTCTGGCAAAACGAATATTTACATTGGAATGTGTGTATCTGCATATGGATTCAATCTTTCGTAGATGTCTATATTTTGCACATGGAGTGTTGCACCCATACATAAACAAGGAACGTATCTTAATAATGTGAAGTTTGCAATAAAATAATGAGATTCAATAATGAACATTGCGTAAAATTGTATTTGCGAGATGATCTTGATGACGAATATAAGGCCTACGGAGTTATGGTTCCTAAGACTACGTTTTCATGTCCACTAATTGATATCTTCTGGAGACATCTTTTCTGATCGCATGTTTTTTAACGAGATGTTTGCGGGCACTGTGGTTTGTTTACATGTTCGTAAAGGAAGTCCACATTGTTGGAATTAGTACTAGGTCATTAGACATCCGATGTCGTACGTGCCTTTGTCAGTGTGCCTTTGCCCAATAAAACTTTCGTTTACTGGATACATTACATTGATAAAAGGAATGGACTAGTTGCTGGATAAATGTGTTTCGTTTTTAGCAAGAGAATCTGAATGTTAGTAACAGTCGAGAGATATTGTCTAGCTCTTTGTGACGTGCGGAAACAGAGAGTTTTTGTAGATTTGGATTTAATGCTGCAAATATATCGACACGTGCTTGACCGTGACATTCATGTTTACAGTTGCGACGCAGTTTACCTATCTATATATATTATCATCGCGACTTTGAATGCTAGCTAGATCAAGTGGAGTTGTCGGCATCCGAAAATGCGCGAAGTCATGGTTTGGAATTTTTATGTTGATAATCTATGAATCAAAATCGCATTACTGTGATAACGATATTTTTGTTATGTACCTATCAAATTCATTATTCGGGAAACTCACCAACGTTACCAATTATGAACCTCTGTACAACTGTTTTGGTGCGCTATTTCCGAATATGATCTTGTTTCAAACTTACCGTTAGGCTATATCATCAACTTCAAAACAAATTTGGATAACAGTTGATTATTTATTGTTGTATTGACAAAATCATGGTTTGAACCTTTCAGATATGTTACATGTAATGCAATGTTTCTTAACTAACATGGCGGAGCCCCGGGTGGCCGAGTGGTCTAAAGCGCTTGCTTTTATCAATAACCGTCACATCATTTCTGTCCGCGTGGGTTTGAGTCTCGGGCTCGACCAATGTGGCTATGTGAAAAAACTTGTCAGTAACTTCCCGTGGGTCAGTTTCCATACAGGGGTTTTCCCGGGTTCTTCCTCCACCAGGTATCATGGCAGTCATCTGTGTGTGTGTGTGTGTGTGTGTGCGTGTGTGTGTGTGTGTGTGTGTGTGTGTGTGTGTGAGAGAGAGAGAGAGAGAGAGAGAGAGAGAGAGAGAGAGAGAGATTGGGATTTTTAACGTAGCTTTAAATAATTTTCAGTCATATCGCTACGATGTCTGCAGTGTGGCAGTTTATAGTGATGTCTAGCACTGGGGCATCATGCCGCAGACATGTAACATGTTGTCCCACCCAGCCACATTATCCTGACACCAGGCCGAACAAACCTGACACTAACCTTTTAACGCTGAGCGCCAAGCGATGCAGCTGTTAGTCGCTGAGAAATGTCGTTAAATCCAAAACACCTTACGTCTCTGCGACATTTTTTGACATTGTTGACATTCCATCGCCTTGAGAGAATGGTAATACGGAATCAGAAAATGATATTATCCTTTTCGTACTTTAAGGAAATGACGGTACAGTTCTGTCTCTATATGTAGGAGTATCATAAAAAATATCCTGTCTTCATTTGGTTATTCTATTCTTTAACATGTGTTACTTTCTAATCTTTGTGTTGCTACCAACACACACTGTATATGAGTATGCAAAGTGTCATAACTGTACAATGCTAAAGATCAATTCATTGGCTGAGTGACGCTTTGTAATGTTGCCTTTTATCAGAAGCCACTCGTTCCGGTATCAATTTGTCTTCTATAAATTGTAAGCTTGTCTACATACGGCACGTCAGTATACTACTGGCTTGATGTTTCCGATTAAAACGAAAATTCTAAAAATATAAAGAGTAAGAATTCTCCCCTCCTGTGTCATGAGAAGAAGATGAAGTTGTTAAAATTCTGTAACAGGCACACACAAAAATGATAAATTTTCAAAACCCCAAATACATAAATAAAGACAGTCAAAATTTGTTGTATAAACCGCATTCCCTCAAAAAGTCCAAGAATTTCTCATGTGGTACATCATCATAAAGATTCTTAATTGAGTTCATTTAATAAAAACTTCCATCTTAAAGTGTGAAAGTCGTTTACTCGACAACAGTGCTGCATTCTGTTTACACCGACACAATATGCACTCTGGTTTAGGGTTACACTTCAGGATGCATGTTGGAGTCAAAGTGTATCCAATACGCAAAATGTATCCTATACGCGGTCGGCACAATATTTTCTCGTCAATGCGATTTGTACTATACGTAGAATTCCTTTTTCCAACGATGGCTTTGAAATTCCGAAGTTTGTTTCGGGGTTCCGGGTGGGTGAGTGTAAACTGTAAACCAAGTGTAATCTGTGGACGAGATGTGCCAAATACATGTTGTAAACCAAGTGTAATCTGTGGACGAGATGTGCCAAATACATGTTGTAAACCAAATGTAATCTGTGGACGAGATGTGCCAAATACATGTTGTAAACCAAGTGCAATCTGTGGAAGAGCTGTAAACCATGTGTCATCTGTAGAACAGCTGTGTCATCTACATGCTGTAAACCAAGAGTAATCTGTGGAAGAACTGTAAAACGAGAGTAATATGTGGAAGAACTGTGCCAAGTACATGTTATGATTCAAGTGTAATATGTAGAAAATCCGTGTCTGCTGCATGCTGTAAACCGAACGTAATCTGTGGAAGATCTTTGTCAACTATACGCTGTACACTGAGTGTAATCTGTGGAAAATCTTTGTGAACTATATGCTGTACACTGAGTGTAATCTGTGGAAAATTTTTGTGAACTATATGCTGTACACTGAGTGTAATCTGTGGAAAATTTTTGTGAACTATATGCTGTACACTGAGTGTAATCTGTGGAAAATCTTTGTCAACTATACGCTGTACACTGAGTGCAATCTGTGCAAACGCTATGCCAACTGCATGCTATAATTACGACTTTATGGTCATAAACAGTAACATAAACAGTAACATAAACAGTAACAATCCCACAAGTGTTGTAAAACTTAATAAATAATTTAATTATCAGAGTTATAAATGAATGTGTAACAGGAACTTACAGTATTATGAATTGAATCCAAAATAATCCTAAAAAGTTCTATTCAAATCCAAAAGAATCGAATGTTCCGAATAAATTTTTGATCCTCGAATGGACTGATCTGACAACAGTCCTGGTGTCTCAAAATGGCATTGTCGAGGAACTCCTTTGAATTATTCACAATAGTCCCAGATTAATATAAAAAAAATGTCAAGCCCTAACAACTTATACTGAGGCTTAAGAGACGAAAAACAAATTTTGTTACATCCGCTGCTTGAGATATTGCAATCTCCTATATCGTGAACAAACACGCATGACCTAACTCATCTAATTAACTTAATTCTTCTAAGACCCCACCTGACCAATCTGTCCAATGGGAAACAACCCCAAACTCGTAAACAGGTTTTATTATTAATATTATTATTAATGGTAGTACACACCTACATAAACCGCAATTTATAGATCCAACGCTATCTACACTCCTAATATGTTAAAATAGAATTGAATACCGTGAACAAAAATTAACCATCTAATATATTGACTATGGATGATCGTTACAAATTATAGTCCTGAACAAAAACTACACATACTATAGACACTATCATTTGCCAAGAGTTACATACAATGCAGATATATAGAAAAGATCTGAATCTGATCCAAACACTTTTTTTTAAATATGTAAGTTTGAAAGTTTATTGCAATATTTAGCACGGAAGCGTCTGTCTCAACTGTGTGTTTGCAAAACAGCGTGTAATAATAATAGATCTAATAAAAAGAGCCATGTTCATCAAAACTTTTGCGAATAAAGGTCAAAACCTTCAAATTCTGCTTCTGATATAACAAAATATTCTCTGCGATCGATCAAACTGTTTAACGTATATACTGTAGCTCATATAACAACAACCAAAGGCTTGATAAAGGACTTTTTCACGCAGATTTGCCAACAAAATAATGTCTGAGTGTCTAATTAGTTATACGGGTTATTCGTAAAGTTCATAACCTGCTTGTATTTTTTAATCGGTTGGTAGATTTAACGCCGATCGATGGACAAAATAATGTTCTATAAAATGATCTGCAGCTTCATGTACAATACGCGTGTGACGTAACATAGGTAAATGACGTAGACATAAAAAATAGCGGGGAAGGAGAACAATTTCTGCTACTGGGCAAAGACCATACTGCAAAATCCGAACTCTATTTTTAACACGACTGAAAAGAAAATAATAAATTTTTAATCGGACAAAATGATCCGAAATCACAAATTGTTCTACCGACTGTGAAAAGAGTTATATATGCATTATTTTTCGATACAAAACCCGGTCCTACAGTACCTGTGCTTGACTGCTATAGCCACTTAACAATTTTATGCTCCCAAAGTGTTGCCAAAACGGTACCTGGGGCATCCACCTACTCTATGGAAACGTACCGGCAAATAAATCCGTCGTCATGACAGACTTCCTGAAGGGGCACAAACTCTTAGCTTTGCTACGTCCTTCATTCAGCCTGATTTAGTGCCAAGTGATTTTTTTGGCTGAATCGCGTTAAAAATCAAATCGCTGATATGCAGACGATTTGAAAGTCGTTATGCGGATGGAAATGCAGTTTTCCACTGGCTGAACAGATACCAAAAAAGTGAATACTAATTGCCATTAGATAATCAAACTTTGAATGTGTGTACAGGTGCATGGAGAGTACCTTGAGGAGATGCACTAACATAGTTTTCACTAAAAAAAGTTCTTTGATTCACAGCGCACTAGTATCCCGACCTTAAATACCCTTGTATACGCTGGCAAGATATATGAAGTATGAAATAAAAATTGTGTGACAAATAATCGCTGGAATGTTGCCGTTTTTAATAGCAATTGTAACAGGAAATTTCAAATAAAAATAGAAACTGGCTCCCTGTGGGTCAGCCATTAGTTAGCAAGGCACAGTTCATTTAATGCAACCAAAATTGTCACAGAAAGGCAGAGAAGTCTGGAAGTACCTTTAAATATATCATATCCGTATGCTGATATCAACGAAGACGTTTATATCATGAAGAATACGGAACTTAACTTTTGCTTCCCCTATCATCGAATGACAGATGCAAACCATAGTCATTGCGTACTGCAATCACTAACGAGGTTAAGGATCAGGTAAGGTCAACACCATGCAGGTTTATGATCTTTACTATTATATATTTTATATTCATACTAGACGCTTCAATCTCTACTTGACTTTATCTGCAGAATCTATTATATTCACAGCCAGTGCAAGGTATTTGAAATAGTAAGTACTTGTTTACTATTTAATTTGATCAACACTCTTCTTAAAACAGCAGTCAAAAACGTACTCCCTGAGCACTAGGGCAAACGAATGGTTCGTGACTATATTCCTGGCTGCATTATAGAGGCGAAAACAGCTCTATCAATGTAAGGGTGCAAATTTTTGTCGATCTATGAAGAACACATTCAGTTGGACAGGTGAACGATTAATTAGATTTATGGGGACCGGCGCGTGTTTAAATCTCCATAATGCACTGATTGGTAAATGTCTCTGTCATAAGAGCAGTGATTCTTAATTAAGCCTTCGTTTATTTAACTGAAAAGGATAGGGGTTAACTTCCGATCTGCATCGAAGTTGTCAGTTTGAAATTTTCCAGGAATCAGTATTTGGTAATCTGAGGTTGTCAGGCGGACTACATTTTTTAGCGCCTTAAATATAATTCGGATTGGTTACGCTGAATAAGGGGGCGTGATTCCACATGAAAACTCTCAGTTTTAATGTGCTGCCGCAAACGTCCTGGTCAGTCGACACTTTTTCTGCAAGAGAAAACAAATGTAGAAGACTCCGGGTCGAATTTAGAAGAAATTCACTCGTAATTAATCATCCAAGGGATCGGATGTCTGGAAAAATCTACGAACACAATTCTGGCGGGAAAGCTTGAAAACACAAGGTATTTTGCGTCAGTCTCACGTAAATCATTGATATCAATATGACGATTTGTTTGATTTATTTGCTTATATTTGCATGAATTTATTTGGTTAGATTCGTAGATCAATTTTCTTGATATGAATATAGCTGCGTGAGTTCATCTATATGAATCCGTACAATGATATTCTTTATATAAGTTGATGAATCTTTTGAATGTATAGTCTCGGTTGTTATAGGTAAATATGTATCTAGAATTTCATGCCTTACTTTAGTTGATATGAGTTACGAGAATCCGTGTGAATTCTCCGACTTAGATGATTTCACGTATGTTAAAGACTTGAGTGCGTATTGACTGAAATTAACGTTGTTAAACCATGTAGTAAGATTTCATATATGCTAGAGACTTGAAGGTGTGTATTCGCTATAAATACCGTAGTTAAGCCATGTAAGGAATTTCATTCGTTCATTTGTGCAATTGAGACGAGACCGGAACTGATGTCTCGGTGTGATGTTAATGTGAACCAGTGTTGAAATAGCCATCAGGAAGTACATTAATCTTAGGAAACTAGGTTTTGTTTATGGTCTGCCGTGTTTAGTTAGACCAGATGGCCGTTGGTATCTGTTTGAATTCCGATTGAACTATATCTGACAATCAAATTTATAACTGATTTAAGACATAGGTGGCGCAGTACAGTTACTTATTTTGCAAAGGGCTTTCAATGAAAAAAAAAATATTTATTAGGATCTCCTCATTAGTTATACTGGCCATTTAAAAAAAGACCTAGTGAATGTATTGTTAAAAAGAACTTTTAATTCCATTTATTTGGGTGAATGATCGATATGAGTAATTTGGGTTAGTGAGTATACAGCTTTTCCTTATTTTAGTCAGGGGTCGGCAACCTACAGCACGCGTGCCAAGAGGTTTTTGTGTGGCTCGCGAGGGGCAGTCAAAAATCTCGATTTAACAGTGTTAATTTCTTACTGGTGACACGCGTTCGTTGTGTAATTAATCTGGAAAAAAGTAGCACGCTATGTAAAATAGGTTGCCGACCCCTGTTTTAGATGTACAGATGTCAAAATCCTGCATGCTCCACTGGTCATTTTCACTTCCTAGATTTCAAAGGTAAAATGAAAAATCATAGCCCATAACTTTTTTAATACCCTTTTTTATTTTATAATTCATTCAT
>JAECUM010056235.1:0-11259 GCA_016617855.1 Megalonaias nervosa | reverse complement strand
ATACAGGGTCGCTCTTACTAATATCACCGATAACATCGAATATATAATCGTCGTAAAATCTAACTGTCCTATCTCGTGGAAACATTGTTACAGTATCGGTCCATGCATGTGCATTATGATCAATGATGGTTATTGGAGCTCCATTTTTTGTATATTTCTATTTGTACAAAATTCCTCCGGCCAGTGTTTTTACTGTCATTGGAAATTTTAATTTTTTTTTCTAGCTTAGCAGCGTCACTGATAGATGCTGCTGTATCTCTAACTGTTTCTGCCCACTCGTTTATTTTTGTGCGTCTTATATCTGTTAAACCGTTTCCGCGTATTGCTTTTGAGAAATGCTCCATAACTCGTTCAGCTACGCAATTTATTCTTGAAATTTTCATCGGTTTGAGATCCTCAATGCTGGGTTTATTATTCAGCGGATATACTGCATAGATAACCGCAGTGACAGGATATGCTCGTTCATAATATGGTTTATCGATACCGGTTAGCACACCAGGCTTGGATTGTTTATTTAATGTAACAGTATCTTTCCAGTATGAAGTCGTACAGGTTCGCATTTGTCACGAATAATCCAAGTGTCATCGTCTGTCTGCACAATAAATTTTACTAGAATGATATATCTCTGATTGTCGAGGTAGTTAATAATATTTTTGCATCGTTCGTCACTCATTCTAGTGTCAACAACAACACCGCTGGTGTCATTCATAATCCTGAATGTGGACCAAGTATGAGCAGCAGCATCATTGCGAAATTCTTTTTTACCCTCACGGATACGATCGGTTATAACACTATTTATCAAAGCCAGATAGTGCATTGAAAAATTAAATTTAGATTTTGGTAATTTGTCAAGATCAAATCTTGCGGTGGAAGGTTCGATTGTGGATAATCTCTCAAATTCCTCCATACTATATTTAAGACAAATATATATGTTTAATTAAACTTTAATTATATATATATATAATGATTCGAACAAACAACCGATGCCGATGGCTCATGATTGGATTTTCAACTCCTTGTAATAAATCATGCGTAAATGAATTCTGTGGTCAACACATGCAAAGTTTCCGAAGAGGTAGTCTAGGACCAAAACCGTGTTTACGATGCGGCGTTGGAGTAAGAGGAGAAACCTAGTTATGTGTAGCGTGTGGCGGTAAAAGATACAGATAACTGAAACGATATTATGATAAGAAGTCTTCAGGCGAATCCCCCATAAAAGCCGCTGAAGACTATCTGGCCAGATTTCAAGATAATCATTTAGACAAATAATATTATATATATAGATGGAGCAAAAGGAATTTGTGAAACATCCCATCATTAAAAATTATGAAGCATCTCGTGATGGTGTCATCAGACACTGTCAACGAAAAAAACCAGTTGGTACTGACAATGGTATTGGTTATATCATACTTAGTGCTGGAAAGAATAGGTATCACTCGCATAGATTTGTATTTGAATGTTTTCATGGGGTCATCGAAGAGGGACTTGTAATTAATCATACTGACGGTAATAGACAAAATAATTCTTTATGTAATCTTGAAGTTGTTACACAGAGCCAGAATTGTAAGATAGGAAATACTGGTATTAATTCTAAAACTCCTAGATCGGTTATATCTACAAATACAGATGCTGGTCAAGAAATAATTTTCCCATCAACGAATGCGGCTGGCAAATATTTCGGTATTTGCCGTGCTTCAATATATTATGTTGCAAATAATATATGTAAATCAGCATTCTCGAAAAAATTAAATCAAAGGGTCACGTTCCGATATATTAAATAAACAGAGATAAATCCGTCATCGCTGATAGAGCAATCAAGTAGTTGTCTTCCCTTTTTTGTTATTGCTTATACGTATTCAGTGATAAAAATCCGTCCCGTCGTCGATAGCGTAATTGAGCAGCTTTGATATTACAGTCTAATCGTAGTGTTTAAATATCTCTCCAGTCCAAACATCTCAGCGGGCCAGTGGCCCCGTGGAAATATTAATTGCAGAAAATATATCCTCAAACAGAACATAAAAACTTCAGCCGTGATATTATATTGTATACATATAGATCACAGCAGACGACACTATACTAAATGAGTGTACGCAGTTCTGCAGTAGGCGGAATATACCAGAACAATATCGATCCAGTGCATTCATTGCTAGATAGTTCTGCCTTGACTGCATGAAGAAGCTCTAAACTACAGTATTTTAATAAGGCAGAAACGGCAGAAATATATAAAATCGCAGAATTTATTCAGAATCAGAATATTATTTCAGTGTCCTTGACTTCGTCACCGGCCGCTGGATACAGCGATTATTTCATTGATCTGATGTCTGTATGATGTTTAGTGGATCAAACCATTTCCTTATATATATATATATATATATATATATATATATATATATATATATATATATATATATACTTTCTTATATATATATATATATATATATATATATATATATATATATATATATATATATATGGTTAGATCCACTAAACGATGATAGAGCAGTTATTTCACCATGACAACGTCACTGGTGACACTGTCAATGGTCACTGGTAAGACAGTGTGAATATTTATATACTTAAATTTAACTGTATATTTGTAGAGTTCCGATGGCCGTGTGGTTAAGGTGTTTGCGTGCAGATCAACTAGTGTAGACTCTCTGGGTGTTCGAGTCTCCAAAAATGCTAAAGATATATTATCTTGCATTCGGCGACAGATGCTATTATAGTGGGGAAACTCGGACAATTTCCTCGAAATCCACAACAGACAAAATACACTCTCCTATCATACCACCCTTGTGGTGGGTGAACTTTTGCACTCCCCGGGGTTTGTGTATGGGGGGAGAGTGTACAAAATCTGTTGGACGTAGACAAGATTCCCCCGTCATCACCATTTGTATATATTCATGCTCATACAATCATCTATATGTTTGTGCCGTCCAAAAAATATCGTCAAAATCATAATCATTTGTATATATTCATACAATCATTAAAAAAAAAAAACAATCAAAAAATCATCTCAAAAACAGTCCTCGCTGAGGACTATTACTTTTATTTTATTCAGAATATATTTTTATTTTTTATCTGATTCAGAATATATTTTTATATTTATCTGATTCAGAAATACTTTTATTATAATAAAATTTTATTTTTTATGAAATTTGGTCAGATTTTCTAAATTTGATAGGTAATATACCCATCAAAATTGTGACTTTGGTCAGATTTTATGAATATGAGGGTATAATACCCGTCAGTTTGCGAATTCTGTACAGATTTTATGAATTTGATGGGCATTATACCCGTCAGTTTGCGAATTCTGTACAGATTTCATGAATTTGATGGGCATTATACCCGTCAGTTTGCGAATTCTGTACAGATTTCATGAATTTGATGGGCATTATACCCGTCAGTTTGCGAATTCTGTACAGATTCTGTAAAATATTTTATTTTTTATAAATATTTATTATGATTCAGATTTTTTATAAATATTTATTATGATTCAGATTTTTTTAATGAATTCTGTACAGATTTTCTGAATTTGATGGGCATTATACCCGTCAGTTTGCGAATTCTGTACAGATTTTATGAATTTGATGGACATAATACCCGTCAGTTTGCGAATTCTGTACAGATTTCATGAATTTGAGGGGTATAATACCCGTCAGTTTGCGAATTCTGTACAGATTCTGTAAAATATTTTATTTTTTATAAATATTTATTATGATTCAGATTTTTTATAAATATTTATTATGATTCAGATTTTTTTATGAATTCTGTACAGATTTTATGAATTTGAGGGGTATAATGCCCGTCAGTTTGCGAATTCTGTACAGATTTTATGAATTTGACGGGTATTATGCCCGTCAGTTTGCGAATTCTGTACAGATTTTACGAATTTGATGGGTATTAAGCCCATCAAAATTGTGACTTTGGTCAGATTTTCTCAAATATTTTATTTTCATTCAGTAATATTTACTCAGAAATATATTTTTATTTAAAGAAATAATTTATAATATAAAAAATAATGAATCACGAAAACATCACATCAATTATTTCTGCTATTAAGAAATTACAAAACAGCGGCGTGAAAATATCTGACCAACTTGATCCTGAAAAAATAATGAGTGATTTTGAATCCTTACAATTTTTGGAAGTTAGAAAATAGATACACCTTACCCACCGATTATAGATTTATAAAGGTAATTCAGCACGCGATGTTACGATCGCTGGCGGCAATCACTGATACGCAGGTGAAATTATTTGTGCCGTTATCACGGGCCATCGAGCGGGTTAGGTTAGAATTATCTCACGAATACAAAACGAAGCGACTCGTACACGCTCGTATAAAACAGCTGAAAGATATCATGGCAGTGACTGCGTCACCAGTGACTCCGTCACCGGAGTTGATAAACGAAGACGCGGAAGAATTACTGGTTAAAGATAAAGACGACGACGATTTCGTTGACTTCGTCACTGAGTGTGACTGTAGTGATTGCGTCACTAGTGACTGCGTCACCAATGACGAAGTCATCAGTGACAACGTCACCAGTGACAACGACGACGAAGCTAGAATACCCACTTGTAAAGTTGTCCCACTGATTTTAACCCGTAAAAAAATATTTTATCCTTGACATTCTTTTTGACATTTTTTTTTTTTTTTTTTGCTTGGTGTTTTCTACGATCTCACATACAGGTTTACATTCTGCGACTCCGACCTAAGATCAAGCAAGTGGCCATTTTGGTTAGTAAGTTTAAAGTTTATCCGTGATAAGAGACGACTGTGACATCGCAGATAAACAACGTTGATTGGTTCTGATACAATCAAATAACCTGGAGGGACTTGAGGGGTAAATGAGTAGAGAATGTATCCTTGTTCCGCGATGCCATTGCGGTGGTTGGATTTATCAGTGTCCACTTGATAACTGCTTCGACAACATCACATACTAGATTGACAGCGATCGTTGATGTGATATTAACGATGCCCGGGGCAACATGACGACCACCCCCATATGGATCGTTATTGTATCTGAGAATACTTGATGGTGGGGTTATCCTTTTCCATGATTCGAGGATTTTTGAAAAATCATCCTCAGTGATAAATTCAATTTTTGGAGTTTTATAACGGACTCTCAGTGTCTTCGAATATTCATCTAGCAATAAACTCGAATTTGTAGCGATAGTAGGATTTTTACTATACAGTTGATTAACTAAATTGATATTTTCATGTATGTCACGTCTTATACGTTCATGGTCAGATATCACCGCGTTCAGGTGATGAATTACATCAATGATATTTTTTGTGTGTCTTCGTTGTAATTTTGTGTTAGATCAATGATTAGATTTTTCAAATGCGCATGAATTCTATTAAATTCATCTATGATTGGATGAAATATTCCTTCAGCCTCATTATAATTTTGTATAACATCCCCATCAGATGATACATAATAAACTTTTGATAGAAACATTATTTTATTATCGCCGACGATAAAATACTCAGCAACGTTCCACGGGTATTTATTTCTATATTCGGGAGTTTTCATAAACTGTTTCTCCTTCGTCAAAAACTCATCTCGACGTGGTTCTGGTGGACCTTCATAAACAGGTGGGACTTCAGGCCAACCTAACACTGATCTGATCGACGATTGATATATGTCCACGACGTAGTCCGGCGATAATATTTCGATCGCCGACGACAGCGTTGGCTCGTGGACGGTAATAGCAATTTTGATTCTTTTCCTGTGATGGATTTAATTCTGCGCTGGAGTTCTTCATTGATTTGTTCTATTTGATAACTACCCGTTGGTACACTGACTACTTGCCAATCAGGATTTCCATCGGGTTTGTTTTTATTTGCAAATACTAATGAATTATTCGGTTGTAGTCCACCAAACGATGTCAACCTAATATTGGGCCAACTATAATAAACCCGTAATTGCGCTAGACCTATCTCGGAAGCTGGAATTGCAGTTGCAAAAATTAATACTGAATTCAGGCGAAGTCGAGCTCGCTGATATCATTGTGGTTCTTACCGGAGCAGTATTAGTGACGATCTGTTGTAGCAATTCCCTTGCCATTATTATACTATTATTGTTTTAAATCCTGTTCAGGAATATTTTCATTAACGACGACGGTGACTGTGTCACTGACGTTGAATACTTCATTGTATATCTTTATTGCGATACTGAATTCTTCGTCGGATATTATTCCGACATTAAGCGACGAAGAAATAAGCGATGATAATTTGGAATATGCGGTCGTTGCTGTGTGAAATTTCATCGTGTACTCGTTTAGTTTTTCATTCGTGCACGTATTTATCTTTTTTGCGACTATATTAAATATTCCAGCGATCGACGTTGACGATGAAACAATGATTGTTACAACGATAGGCGCCGTCATCGTCGCTAGCGATGTTAATACTACGCCGGTTCCAGCAACTAGCGTAGAAACCGAATAAACCATGATATCAACGACGGTTGCACGTCTACGATACTTCTTTATTTTTGCTGTATAATTATCGATGATGGTTTTTAATTTATTCTGCCATGTTATTACTTGATCGTATCTGTATCTGTTAACATCTATCATTATACTTTAGTTGTTGACGCTGTCTAAGACGTTGTCGTAGACAATGGAGGTGTTTCAGCTACAAATTCTATGCACCACCAGTAAGACGCTGTGGTTAATTTTTTATCATCTGATACCAGCATAAACGTTTCTTCGGTATCTTTATTTAACACTACAGATACAGTCCCAGAAAAATTATCGGTTGAATAACGCCATGAAAATGTAGTAAATATTATAAATTTTGCAGAACTGAACACGGACAACCTGTACACACCGGATTTCTTCTGCGGTATGTTTGATTGTGTTATTTTGCGGTGTCCACGTTGATGATCCCGATGATACTGTGTACACGATATTGTTGACGGTGACATTAGTCGCTGCGTGAGGAATTTTAGTCAGATTAGTTTTTTTAATGATATTAGGAATTCCACTGACAATATCATTGAGTTTTGTATTAATGTCGGTGAGTTTAATGTCAACGGTTGGTGGACTTCCAAACAAAATCATTAGTAGTTCTGTTCACGTTTCTGCGAAAATTCATAAACAGTTGTACATGATTAAAAAATTCAGTTCTAAATGCGATCATTCCATCATTGATCGTCGACAACGAAGTTGTCATCGGAATATTGTTATCGTTTACGTATTTTTTGTTGCAGCGTCGAGATTATCCGTCGGTTCTCCAATGTTGGTAATTTTATTATTATTCATGTTAATGATACCGTTCATTATATCACCGGTTTTTAACAATCGTTCACTTTTGCTATCTCGGATCGACGATGGACTAACAACGCTAGGAACAAGTTTGCCCTCTTTGTCATATACAGCAATGAGACCTTCTCGCGATAATCGATTGGGAATAATAATATCGTTGATGGAAATATTACTTGTCATCAATTTTCCTTCACGGTTTTGAAATATAACAAGTTCGTTTAGATCAACGTTGGCAAGATTGAGCATGTCAGATAATTCGTCATTGATCTGTTTTGTTACTTGCTCGAGTAAGTCTTCACCGGGTGCTTGTTGGGTTTTAGTTTTAGCTGATCTTCCGTAGATATCTACCATTATATGATTAGCGATTTTTTAATGTATATTCATGTACAACCTTATGAGGTGGTTTCGTTGATCTTGATACAGCATCAAGTACTGCTAGTGCTTCACGGCCACATATTGGTGGATCCGTTAATGTTTGTGTTGGTAGCGTTGAATACCAGATTGGAATATTTTGAAATCTACCGATATATTTTAAAAATTCTTTTGTTGGCGCCAACCCATACGAATCAAAATAAATAATTCCACGTGGATCAATGGCGTATGCGACCCAATAAGTACCTGGCCCCGTTGATGAATCAAGATCGATAATACCTGTTTCTGACAGTGCAGGATTTTTGGTAATTGATCACGCATAAAAACACCTCTAAAATTCTTTATATTTAACTGATTAGCGGCGTTGATAAGATCAAAATTCGATAGTGGAGCTATCGTCGGTGACTTTGTCACTGGCGAAGCCGTCAACGGTGTCATCGTTGAGTCCCTGGAATTCTTAATCCGCGTCCCCAAACGTTGTTTGGTCGAGACCCTGGAAGTCTCAGACCGTGACCTTTTCGTTTCCTTTTTTTAAATCCCTTTCCTGTTGCTTTCTTCAGTGCCATTCCGGCCGCAGTTCCAACTGCACCTAACGCAGCAGCTTTTGCAACAGCTGGAGCGGCAGCGGCTATCAACGCTGGGATAGCGCGAGAAGCGGAAATATTCCTCCGGTTTTAATAGCATCCTTTATGGCGCCCACGGAAAGATTTAATCGTATTCCTTTATTGGCGTGTTTAGCTTCGTTGAATCTCTTAAATTGACGTTCGGTCAACGATAATTTATTTGCACCGCTCATTTGATTGTGTTTTAATGTTACTTTTGTTCCACATCGTGATGCCGACGACGATTGTAGTCGTTTAATCTGACGCGGGGTCAGACTGACACTAACATGATGATATGAAATTTATGATATACATATATACTGATTTAAATCAGCGTTTGCATATTCTCTACGGGAGCATCAACGACTCTCATGCGGCCACCAACACCTTCAAGTAACATTGCTTTATCGGATACTAAAACTGCGGTTGCTCTGTAACTACCATTAACAACAGGTAATTCTGCTACACGAGCTCGAAAATGAATATCAACGACAGAATGTCTAAACAAATCCAAATGTTCCATTGAAAAGTAATAAATCGGATATAGCGTTGTAAAATCTAACTGTGATATTTGTAAACCAGTATCAACATTTTGATCACGTCCCATGAATGACATCAATCGATGATATGCACGCGCTACGTGATTTTGATTAAAATTTAATAAAATATCCTCGGATGGTTCTTGATGACCGTTTATTCGCAACGACACCTCGGAAACACCGAGTTTGTCAAATATCATTAAACTACGAGTTTGATCGTTTACTCGTCTAGTATCTTGAAGCGCAACGAATATATGTCGCGGCGCAAAGATACCTTGTTGTGATGCTATTTGCCACGTAAATAGACCAACAACGGAACTTTGAATAGCATCTGTAGTTGTTGTTAGCCAAGACAACGTTGACATGCCGCCGCTAGACATAAAAGCGAGCAACCGATCTTCGGCGATTATCGCTGGAGTCATTACTGGCATCCACAATGAAAGTTTTGTTAGATTTACTTTACCAGCATCACCGGCAGGTCGCCATAATGCATCATCGTCGGTTGCTTTCCTGACAAGTACAACTGTATGTTTGGCTCCAAAAATGACCTTTCGTACGTGTCTGCAGAATCCAAAGATATGTGATAATGGAATTGCACAAGAAAATCTTCTACGTTCTCCCAGCAACATTGACCGACGCGCTGAATATCCCAAGTTGAAATTCACGTTAGCACTTTGTATTATTGAAAATGCAGCACTGCGCCGAGCTATCATTCCAGCTGGTTGTGGATCAGATGCAGTATCACGCGGTGTTTGTACTAAATTATATTGTCGGTAATCAGGATTATTAGAAGTATCCTTCTAAAACATCATTGATGGACCAGCTGATCTTGAAAAATCGTCGCTGTGAATGGATTCAATATTTCTTCCGTCGATCATGTACGTGGCGCTGTCAAATAACACCATGACACCGTTGTTGACAAAACCAACACTATCATTGACGCCGTATTCAGTATCATCTATTTTTACAAGTTCAACTTCGACTTCGATAAATGCCTTCGCAGGCAAGAAATATCTACTTGTATCTTGAACTTGTAATTCTATTCGTCCACGCTGATTTGGTATTCGAGCATCGTAAGATTAATATTGATAATCACGCACAGACTCATCGTTGAGAACTGGCGCGTCCACGTCAAATGCGGGACTGGATACACGTTTGAACATTTCTATGTTATTAATCATCGTCTAATACGAAGACCACTTCCTGCTATCAAACTTGCTTTTACATTTTTTTCTCCCTCTTCGGCCATTGACTCTGTCATTGCTGCTAGTTTTTGATTTGCAGCTTGATTTATTACTTTACTAACACTTGCAGGCATCGCTTCAGTGCTGGCTAATTTTACTGGTGGCTGAGATTTTCGTCGTATTAATTGTGCTAGTCTATCTTTGATGGCAGAAAATACTTTATTAGTAACGTCACCAACAGTACTAATACCTTTTTCACGAATAACGTCAATAGCTTTCATGCCTAATTGCTTTGTAATCGGTATTGCTTTTGGGGCAATTCTCGAAAATAAACCCTTAACAACATCACCGAATCCATCTCCGTAAAATGTCTCGTATACAGGTGATCTTGAATTTACAACCCTGACCATGATTGGTCTACGTTGATTAGCGTGTATGATCATCTATTATAATAATTAATTATTTAACTGCTCAATCGCTATAATAATCATCGGTAATTTCATTGATAAGAGACCGATACACGTTAATATCCATAACACCGCCGGTAAATAATCGTTGACAAATAGATGTGATTTCGTTGATAATTTCAGGAGAATTATTACCAGCTCGTTTTCCGCCAACAAGAACTTCTAATCTGTCTACGTCAGCTACAACACTGTTAGGACAAGCAACAAGACCACTTCCTGGAGCATTAATACCACTCCCAGTTGCGCCTTTGTCATCTGGCGATCCTTCTGGGGAATGAAATATTTTATCGCTGGATGATGTGGATAATTTTTCTTGTGGTTGTTGTTGTCTTATTGATGATAGTCGTTGTCGTCGTTGTTGTGCTCGTTGTTCTAGTTCTTTTTGTTGTTGTTCTTTTTGTAGTTGTAAAAATAGATATCGTTCTTCCATTGATAATTGCGAATTCTTCATGTATTCATCTATTGCCTGAAGATATTCCATATAATTTGGATTATCGCCTCGAACTTGATCAACGTCATAGTATATGCGAAATATCCATTTGTACCAATTTTCGCGACTTACAAAATCATCAGAGTATTCAGATTTTAAAACTCGTACTCGATCATTATAACCATTAACAGCAATAAAAGCTAAATTTTTAATATTTTGGGAATTTTTAATATAATTAATAGAATCTTCGGTGAATTTATTAGACATATTAACCTTGACTCGTACTTGTTCTGATTCTTGTTGAGTAACATTTTCCGCTTGGTCTTCTTCCTTAGGTATTTCCGGGGTTGGCATTGCAGTAGCTATTTTCTCCGGAAGTTCTCGTAGAATTTT
>JAECUM010056234.1:0-13937 GCA_016617855.1 Megalonaias nervosa | reverse complement strand
TGACATTTTGTATATATATATATATATATATATATATATATATATTTGCATTTAGATGACATTTTTTATATTCCGGTATGAGTTTGTATCATGTATAGTCACTTGTAAGAAGTCAAGTCCCATTGTAAAATACACAGACCCAGGTCTGCCATCTTGTAATGCACTGGCAGATCTGGGTCTGTATCGTCTGTTAAGAGTAATCAATACAACAAAACAACATAGACTCTGATCTTCTGCAATTGTGCAATGGCAGATCTGGATTGATGTTGTTTGCATTTGGACTTGACTTATTAGTGAGTATGTATGGTACTTTGTAGCCATAAATAGCAACTGCTGTTTGAAAAAATATGTGTAGTTTTCTGATTTCTTTTGGTATCTCAACTTGCTCAATTTATTTTGAACAAAGTGTTTTAATTTTTCACATTACTTATATTATGGCATTTGTTCATGCTGCCACCTTTTGTCATGATGCCAAAGCACATTGCCATTTTGAATTTATTATGCTTGCTATGGATGGGTAGCATGCAGAGTATGTATGTGTGCATCGTTTTATAGTTTTATTATGGATCCTAAGCATGATTTATAGGCATAGTGTTATGATGCCTCCTATGCATGAGTTATAGGCATAGTGTTATGATGCCTCCTATGCATGAATTATAGGCATAGTGGTGCCTCCTATGCATGAGTTATAGGCATAGTGTTATGATGCCTGCTATGCATGAGTTATAAGCATAGTATTATGATGCCTCCTAAGGATGATTTATAGGCATGGTGTTATGGTGCCTCCTATGCATGAGTTATAGGCATAGTGTTATGATGCCTCCTATGCATGATTTATAGGCATAGTGTTATGATGCCTCCTATGCATGAGTTATAGGCATAGTGTTATGATGCCTCCTATGCATGATTTATAGGCATAGTGTTATGATGCCTCCTATGCATGAGTTATAGGCATAGTGTTATGATGCCTCCTATGCATGATTTATAGGCATAGTGTTATGATGCCTCCTATGCATGAGTTATAGGCATAGTTTTATTACTGTAGTTTCAACCACTAGGAATTATCAGATTATCATTAATTTTCTCCACAGGAGTCCGAGCCATCAACCCCAATCCATGCAGTATCACCATCATTCTCAACAAGGGTCCCACAGGCACCAGCTACAACCCCATATCAACAGTCTCCAACAAAATCCACCCGAATACATGACCTGTCCCGTGGTTCCACCATGACATCCTCACCGCCAGAAGGTGTCTTAAGGGAGAAACTCACTTCTCCTGGCCAAATCAAAGCACCTGTTAATACACCTGGTGGATTTTCACCAGAACAGACAGGTAAATCTGTTCTACATTACAAATATGGTCTAAATGTTTTGAGACCAACCCATACATGTTGAAAAGTGTTGCTAATAGAACATTTGAATATTTGAAAAAGAATAAAGGGTTGACTAATATTACAAATCATAATTTTGTAATTTAAAATGGATTGTATCGAGTTTGTATTTCAGATGTCTTTTCATGCACTTTATAAGTTTCAGACTTTGAGACATCTCACCCTTAATGGATGCTGAGACCCTTTATTTAGATTTATAAGTTTACTACTTAAACATATCTCCCACCCCGTGATGGACACTCAGAACTTTTTATTCAGTTGTTCTCTGAAATATAATGCCATTATAATATTGTGCATTCATGCCTCCAAAATGTTTCTGAAGTCATTTAGAAGAAAAGTGGTTCAAATGAGGATTTAAGTAAGTTGTAACTTTACATGTTTCACATCTGACATTCATTTCTCCATTAACATCTGACCATTTGCATGAACACTACCTGTATACAGTATATGAACACTACCTACATACAGTATATAAATGTTACCTATATACAGTATATGAACACTACCTAATTGCAGTATAAAAACACTGCATGTTTACAGTATATGAACACTTACTATGTACAGTATACGAACACTGCCTGTTTATAGTATATGAACACTATCTGTATACAATACATGAACAGCTGGTTGGTTGATTAATCCATAAGTGTTCAAGTGGTCACATGGCTTTTGTTTTCTATTTACATATCGGTTCTGCTTATTGATTTCATTATACACGACACAGCTACAAATTTTATTCAAGCGAATAACACCAGAATTAAGTGATCAAAGCCAGCAAATACAGTCAAAACAAATCAGTGATGGAGCGGTGACTTCAATAACGATATCACTATTAATGACAGCTCTCTTGATTATTGTCATACTGACATCAATCACATGATGCAAGCTGTAACAATGCCACAGTGAACCCTGGATTCAGTTTAATGTGCATTTAGTGCCACTTTTAGTTTGACTGCATGAATTTGGGACTGTTTAATTATCCATGAATTTGGGACTGTTTAATTATCCATGAATTTGGGACTGTTAGCTACCCATGAATTTTGGGCTGTTTAATTACCCATGAATTTGGGACTATTTAATTACCCATGAATTTGGGACTATTTAATTATCCATGAATTTGGGACTGTTAGTTACCTATGAATTTGGGACTGTTTAATTAGTCAGGAATTTGGGACTGTTTATTTAAGGATTAACTAGGTTGGTTTTTTTAAATTCACTGAAATATGATCCAAAAAGTTATGTGCAAACTGTACAATCAGCGAATCCTCTTTGCAGACTATACAGTTTGCACAGCATTTTTTTCAGTCCATACTTCGTTGAATATAAAAAAATAAAGTCAATCCTTATAATTAAATTCAAAAGCATAAATAGTTAAATAAACTCATAGTTTAATAACATTATGTTATTTAATCATATTTTGAATTTCATTCATAGCATGCAATAATACAGAACAGTGAAGATTCATGATGCATATTTACAGTCAATCAGAAAAAGCATTGTTTTTAAAGCCACACTCACTTTTCAGCTGAAGATGAGGCCACCACTTAAGTTTAAAAAAAAACAAAATCCATACTTGCACAATAGAAATCATCTTCCACAAAGACTTTTGTTGTTTTCAGGATAAACATGATTTTGTTGTTCATTTTAATTAACATTTAGGACTTTATACAAAATCACAGTGCAATGTCACATTCTACCGTCATGTCTCCACATCAAGATATGTCAGCAGACAGTGTTTATTTATTTATTTAAAGTGTGTTTCATTTGTAGCATTGGCAAAAATAACACTCATTTATTTGAAATAAAGGTCAAGTATTTGGTCCCGGACTAAAATCTTATGTAAGGAGACTATACAGTCTTTTATATATTATATCCAATACTTCATATTATATCCAAAACTTCGTATGTAATATGTTTGCATAGCTCAGTTGCTTAAAGCATTATGCTTCTAATGCAGAGGTTGTTGGATCAAATCTACCTGTGGCCACAGAATATCTGTATTACTTCTTCTCCTTTTACTTTATTTTATTCAACAGAACAAATTTTGAATTTCCATATTGTAATGATATACAGATTTCATGTCATACATTAACATGTACACACACTAATGAATCTGTAATGGTACCCTCGTGTCTTTCACATCAAGATATGTAAGCAGATGATGTTAAGTTAATCATTTTTGTAACATTAGCTTAAATATCAATTTATTTGAAAATTGAGGTAGGTCCAGTATTTGGATCATGATTAGAATCATACATATGAAGTCTGAGTGTGAGTGATCCTATATTCTAAATATAGTCCTCATTCAGTATTATGTATAGAAAAGTAAAATTCTAAAAGGCCAGGCCAATCAGATTGCTGTAAATTGTAATGACAAACCAAAAATGTAATTATTTATCCATGAATTTGGGGCTGTTTAATTGCCCATGAATTTGGGTCTGTTTGGGCTATTTAATGTACTCTTGAATTTGGGGCTGTGTACACACTATCTGTTAATTCTGGGCTTTTTAACTGCCCTTTAATCTGAGGCTGTTCTATTACCCTGCCCAGCAAAAAGCACATATCAGATGTTGAACGGGAATACAATTTATTGTAAAGTAAATGGAGCAGGGAGCATGTACATGGAGGTGATTTTGTGTATTAAAAACATCAACATGGCTTCCAAAATGATAGAGGACAGTAATGTGAGCTTTTAAAAATTTCTGTACATGGATGTAGCTTATTCATGATATTTTTAAAGCAATACTACTTCATCTAAGTAGATCTTTATATTCTGTGTACAGGTCAATTATGTCTGTGTGAGTCAATTATGTCTGTATAAGGGTCAATTAGGACTATATCTGCATGTAAGGGTTCTCCATAAGATTTTGGAAGTTGCAGTCCAGGACTCTTTTCTTGAAAAATGTTGGAGTCCCAACCCTAACAATAGGAGTCATAATAATAATAATATTTTTTATTCCTCATGCAACAATACAAAACAGTCCAATATGCATCATTAGATCGCTAATGCATTGTCATTGTGAAGTATTTAGTATTATAGCAAAATAATGATAAACTAAGGCAGCTGAGAACCACTGACCCACTTGAAGCTATTGGCAAGCTTTCTTACATATCCATGTTGGCAGAACCAAGACTCAAACCCATACAGACAGGGGTACAATGTTAGTGATCTGTAAAGGCCAGTGCCTTAGACCAATTGGCCACCTGGGGCCTTAGGGTAATCGACCGCCTGGGGCCTTAGGGTAATTGGCCACCTGGAGCCTTAGACCAATTGGCCACCTGGGGCCTTAGGGTAATCGGCCACCTGGGGCCTTAGGGTAATTGGCCACCTGGAGCCTTAAACCAATTGGCCACCTGGGGCCTTAGGGTAATTGGCCACCTGAAGCCTTAGACCAATTGGCCACCTGGGGCCTTAGGGTAATCGACCGCCTGGGGCCTTAGGGTAATTGGCCACCAGGAGCCTTAGGCCAATTGGCCACCTGGGGCCTTAGGGTAATCGACCACCTGGGGCCTTAGGGTAATTGGCCACCTGGAGCCTTAGACCAATTGGCCACCTGGGGCCTTAGGATAATCAACTGCCTGGGGCCTTAGGGTAATTGGCCACCTGGAGCCTTAGACCAATTGGCCACCTGGGGCCTTAGACCAATTGGCCATCCAGGGTTCCAGAAAATAAGTAACACTTAATCATAATTGCATGCTAGTAAGATCAAAGTATATGCAATCGGAACAATCATCACCTTGATATTATAGTCCTGGTAGTATATGTAATCAGAACAGTCGTCACCTTGATATTATAGTCCTGGTAGTATATGTAATCAGAACAGTCATCACAGTGATATTATAGTCATGGTAGTATATGTAATTGGAACAGTCATCATAGCGATATTATAGTCATGGTAGCATATGTAGCCAGAACAGTCATCACAGTGATATTATAGTCATGGTAGTATATATAATCAGAACAGTCATCACAGTGATATTATACACATGGTAGTATATGTAATCAGAACATTCATCACAGTGATAATATAGTCCTGGTAGTATATGTAATCGGAACAGTCATCACAGTGATATTATAGTCATGGTAGTATATGTAATCGAAACAGTCATCACAGTGATATTATAGTCATGGTAGTATAGGTAATCAAAACAGTCATCACAGCGATAATATAGTCATGGTAGTATATGTAATCGGAACAGTCATCTAGTTGTGATGCATCACAGTGATTTTATAGTCCTGACATTTTGGTCAGTTGTCCATTGAAATTGTTGCTTCATTTGACATTCAAAGGAACCTAGAGACTGACATTGTATGTAAGGGAATATGTCAAGTTAAACCTGACTTAAAAGGACACTGCCATGAGAGACCACCTATCTTGTAAGGCCAGGTTTACAGTGTACTATTTATTGATTATGTACAATTATCACCTTTCTTCAGAGACCACCTGTCTTGAGAGATCATGATTTATTGACAGAAGGGTTGATCTTTCAAGAAAAGTTATGCTGCACTTCATTTAAGGGACTAAGTTTTCAACCGAACAAAAAAGGGTCAGCGTATATAAAGCATACAAATATGCTTGATATGTCTTTATTTATCACTTTACTATGCATGTAAATGTAATCAAATTGTCTGCATCATATTTTATCCCTGTCCAAAATTTTATATTTTACATTTATTGTTAAGTATTTTTGATACTGCTTTTCTCCTTAAGCTCAAAACTGTAATTCTTTTTAATGGCCTGTTGTCTTCTTTTTAGGTTTGGATCCCATCGCAGAAACAACCAGGGAATATTCAGAGAATGGTATCGAAACAAACAGTAGTGGAAGAAGTGTAAGGTTTGAGATTCCTGAGGTCCCTCCTCCTCCATCCACACCACAGGATAATTATGCTGCAGAGGGGGACTACACTGGAGAAATTATTACCAATCAAAATGAGTTAAAACAGCTGTCCCAGGCTACCATACATACAAACCAGGCTACAATGAATACAAGCACCCCCAGAGATCAAGAGACAGTATCAATGAAACCCACAACCAATGGGAACTCAACAAATGGTGAAAGCACCAATAATAAAACTCCAAAAGTCATCAAAATGCCACTTCTTCAGAGTCGAGAACTGTCTATGACTTCAACCCCTGAATTGTGGCCTGCTATTAATGAAGCTGATTTTGATACAGGCTCAGTTCCAGGTCCTGATGACATCAGTCACAATGTCAAGGATAGTAAATCTTCTGAAACGGAACATGTGAAGAAAGAAGCTGATAATATGAAGGGTGAGCTGGACAGTACATATGTAAATAAAGAAACAGAAAAAGGTTATGTTGTAAAGAAAATTATGGAAGAATCATGCAAAGCTGAGTCACCCGCTCCACCTCCTCCATCCCCAGAACAGAAAGATGAAGATGCTAGCAAAGAGGGGATTCCAAGGTCTAATTCAATGTCGACGGTTCAAGAGGAAGGTGAAAGTGTTTTTGAAGAACCACCAAAAATCAAGGAGACAGTTGAAAGTGATGGACTGACAATGGTTTTACAAGTTGCTCCTAAAGGACGCAAGAGTAAGGACCACAACAAAGCCATAGACACATTTGTTAACATTGATATCCCAGCGACAGTGGTTACCTTTGATCAAGAGTCAAACCTTTTGGTGAGCAATTACTCTGGTCAAACTGGCAGTGATCTGACTGAGGCAGAAAGCAAAACTGGTGAGGAAAAGGAAGGAGAGACAAGGGATGTTGGATTATCCATCCAGAGCAATTTTACAGCTCGATTAATATCGGAACACACAGAGACAGATGTAGAGAGTTCCGTGATAGAGCCAGCCATGTCTCAGACTTCACAAGGCCCAGCTATGTCTGACTTCTCAAATCGAGGTGGTGAGAAAGAGGACATTCTTGGAGGCTGGGATGTGCTTGGATCAACCCAAGTGGAAAATTCAGATGGAGTAAAAGGGGATAACTCTAATGATAATAAGGCAGGTAACTCTGTTGCAGGAAAGGGAGATAACTGTGGTGATGTGGATGGAGGTAACACAGTCACAGAAGGTATGAAAGAGGAGAATACTGCAGATTTGCAGATGACCGAGGAAGGAGGAGACCATGAAGGCTTTAAGGAAGACTTAAGACAGGAGTATGAAAGACTGTCAAGAGAAAGTGAAGCAGCACAGCCCAGTTGAGAAACGGAATATAAAAGATTTGTATTTTAAAGTTATTATTGTATTTGTTTGCTTTAATAATTCACTAACAGGGTCCATTAGGCTCTTTTGTGGACTGTAAAAAAGTAGTTTGTTTTTGAAGATTAAAAGCTGCTGTTTAGTTTACATAAACCATACTGAATTACCTGTCCACATATCTTAACTATGCTGAAGTACCTGTCCACTGACCTTCCTTCCTACGAGCTTACATGCCTACTATCCTCTCTTCCTTGACATACACAAAAATTTGAACTATATTCATATGTCCAGCTGATTACGAAGCCTGCAATGTTACCTATTAGTTGGATAAATTTTAATTATTTAATATAACTGTCATGTTGTGGAAGATATCTTTTTGTTTTAATTGTTCATTTTTTACACATTTAATATCTCTACCTATATATTCAAGTCTTCCAAGCAGGCTATTTGTAATTACATAACAATAACTATTTGTAATTACATAGCAAGAACTATTTGTAATTACATAGCATTAACTATTTGTAATTACATAGCAAAAACTATTTGTAATTACATAACAAGAACTATTTGTAATTACATAACAAGAACTATTTGTAATTACATAACAAGAACAAATTGTAATTACATAGCAAGAACTATTTGTAATTACATAACAAGAGCTATTTGTATTTACAGAACAAGAACTAATTGTAATTACATAAGAACTATTTGTAATTTAATACATAGAAAGAACAATTTGTAATTACATAACAAAGCTGTTTGTAATTATATAACAAGAGCTATTTGTAATTACATAACAAGAACTATTTGTGTTATTAAAATTATTTCTCTCAGCTCTAATTCTGAATGAAGGAGTAATATTTTTGTACATATGTTTTCCAGTCTGTTATTGTTAATAATTTTTCTTTAAAACTTAAAATAAATATGAAAAAGAAAACTCCTGATCTTTTCAAAATCTATGTATCGGTTTCTAAGCACCATGTATTGCATTGTATTATGTATCGTTTGTTTTAGATTAATAATAAAAGCCTAAAGAAAACAACAAGACTGTCAACTGGGTATAGGTTATGCTTAATTTCCCAACTGCATTTGACTGTGTTATGTGACACTTCTGTGTTCACTTCATTATATATATATATATATATATATATATATATATATATATATATATATATATATATATATATATATATATATATCTTAGTTTTAATGGTAAGTTATAATTTGCTTTTGATTTAAGATTACATATGCATTAGACTAGGTACAGACACATTAAAGGTTATTGACAAGGAAACTTAAAAAGCTCATATCACTTTCAGATCGTCATGTTTCCAGATTTGAAGCAACTTTTTAATCTACAGTTCTAGAAAATAGTTTTTCCTGGCTATCAAAATATAGTGTTCTTTGGCTAATTACATAATGCTGTTCCCTGGCTAGCAAAAATACAGTGTTCCCTGGCTATCAAAATACAGTGTTCCCTGGCTACCAAAAACATAAAGGCATTCATTAAAAAGTCTATATAACAAGTATCCACACACAAAGACTATCCTAAACACCCACACACAAAGACTATCCTAAACACCCACACACAAAAACTATCCTAAACACCCACACACAAAAACTATCCTAAACACCCACACACAAAGACTATCCTAAACACCCACACACAAAAACTATCCTAAACATACACACATGCACATAAACACACATATACACACACTGTATCCTCAACATACACACATACAGGATCCTAAACATAGACACAAACACTGTATCATAAACACAAATAGCACTGAATCATATAAGCACAAACATACACAAAGCACTGTATCCAAACGCATACATACAAGTATTGTATCACAAAAACACAAATAATAAACACACACATGAGCACTGTATGCTTAACACAAGCACATACAAGCACTGTATCCTAAACACACACACGCATACACTGTATCCTGAACACACACACACATGCAAGAACTGTATCCTGAACACACTAGTATGTCATACTGTTATATTGATATTTTAAACCATTTGCCTGTTTCCATTTTTGTTACTGCTCAAGTTCTCCACCTTCTGCGGTTATGAAGCCTTATGAGTAGCTTGCGACTGAAGCTAGAAGAAACATTTCACTTTGGGGCTCAAAAGATATATGGTCAAGGTCACACATACTGAAAGAAGGAAAACTGGTTCAACTCAGTAGCTTGACTGGTATACTCAATATCTTGACTGGTATGCTCAATATCTTGACTGGTATGCTCAATATCTTGACTGGTATACTCAATATCTTGACTGGTATGCTCAACATCTTGACTGGTATACTCAATATCTTGACAAAACTTTATTTGTGGCTTGCAGTTGAGATAAGACAGAGATCTATTAATACTGGAATGAAAAGGTCAAAGGTTGAGGTAACAGTGAAACTAAAAAGAAAAATACTCTCAGTATGATGTCCTGAGTTCATTATCACCTACAGTGATGAAAAAGATATTGTGGTTGGCTTGTATTTGAGACATCTTGAGCTCGTTATCACCTACAGTGATGTACATGAGATTGTGGATGGCTTGCACTTGATTCAAGGAAGACGGATATTGATTTCAGATTTTAAGGGAAGTGAATGACAGTAGTACATGAAATGAGAGTATCCAGTCTATGACACTGTTTTGCATAAAATGGGAGTATCCAGTCTATGACACTGTTTTACATAAAAGGGGAGTATCCAGTCTATGACACTGTTTTACATAAAATTCAGTCTTAAGTTTTGTGACTTTGCCTTGGATCAGAGAAGATTAGCATGTTAAGATATTATTTTTTTTTTGTGTTTTTTTCTTGTTGCATTCAAAGATAAATATGCTCACATCTTTCCATGTAGGTGGTCAAAAGATACACATTGTAAGATCTTTCCTTGTAGGTGGTCAAAAGATACATATTGTAAGATCTTTCCATGTTGGTGGTCAAAAGTTACATATTGTAAGATCTTTCCATGTAGGTGGTCAAAAGATACATATTGTAAGATCTTTCCATGTAGGTGGTCAAAGATACATATTGTAAGATCTTTCCATGTAGGTGGTCAAAGATACATATTGTAAGATCTTTCCATGTAGGTGGTCAAAGATACATATTGTAAGATCTTTCCATGTAGGTGGTCAAAGATACATATTGTAAGATCTTTCCGTGTAGGTGGTCAAATGATAAATATTTTAAGATCTTTCCATGTAAGTGGTCAAAAGCAAGTGAATTTTCTTTAAATACCTAATTTACCTGGTTGTGATTACTGTAGATGTATGAGTATTCTTTGTCTTGATTGGTTTGTAATGGTACTTTCAACACATTATTGACTATATCATGCCAAGAAAATGAGAGCTATTCCCTTAGAAACACTGATACTGTGAAACCAGGCTGGCCTGTGCAGTTATTGAACCAAGGACCCTTGGATTATGAATCTGAGACAATACTAACTAATCTAACCTGTGTCCACCATATCATTGCAAGAGTTCTTATTCAATAAATTCAAAATTATACCATCTTTTCTTCTGGCATGTATGATTAAATTTCCCCCATTGTAAATGCCTCATCATTTGAAATAATAGATCAGATATAGATGTTTATAGTTTTATTTACTTGATAATGTCCCTTGATTAGAAATGATGTATCAGTTAGGGATGTTTATAGTTTGATTTACTTGATAATGTCCCTTGATTAGAAATGATGTATCAGATAGGGATATTTATAGTTTGATTTACTTGATAATGTCCCTTGATAAGAAATGATGTATCAGATAGGGATATTTATAGTTTTATTTACTTGATAATGTCCCTTGATTAGAAATGATGTATCAGATAGGGATATTTATAGTTTGATTTACTTGATAATGTCCCTTGATTAGAAATGATGTATCAGATAGGGATATTTATAGTTTGATTTACTTGATAATGTCCCTTGATTAGAAAGGATGTATCAGTTAGGGATGTTTATAGTTTGATTTACTTGATAATGTCCCTTGATTAGAAATGATGTATCAGTTAGGGATGTTTATAGTTTTATTTACTTGATAATGTCCCTTGATTAGAAATGATGTATCAGTTAGGGATGTTGATAGTTTTATTTACTTGATAATGTCCCTTGATTAGAAATAATGTATCAGTTGACTCATATAGACTGTGAAGAAGTATTATTTTGTACATGAAATATTTCACAAATTATTATATGCAATGCCTAGTGTTGTAAAAGAATTATTAAATGACAAGTGCTGTAAAAAGTTTATTAATACTTAGTGTTGTAAAAGTTTATTAAATGCATAGTGTTGTAAAACATTCACTGTTGAAGACAGACCTCATTGTTAAAAACAGACTTCATTGTTGAAATAGATTTTATTGCTTGTTTGATAGGATAAAACCAATTTCAGCATTTTTTTTTTACATTTTGTAAAAAGATCTTATTGACATAAGGTTCTGTGATAATTTTACATAAATATTTTTTTCTTGGTGTCCTTTCATGTAGCAGTTGGTAGCTTCCTTAATAAAATGTGTCATTTTTATTAATAATGTTAGTATGATTCAGATTTTCATGTCCTTAAAATCAGCACCATACAACACACATTATGGAGCATGTCCTTAAAATCAGCACCATACAACACACATGTCCTTAAAATCAGCACCATACAACACATCAGGTATGGAGCATGTCCTTAAAATCAGCACCATACAACACACATGGAGCCCTTAAAATCAGCACCATACAACACACAGTACGAAGCATGTCCTTAAAATCAGCACCATACAACACACAGTATGGAGCATGTCCTTAAAATCAGCACCATACAACACACAGTATGGAGCATGTCCTTAAAATCAGCACCATACAACACACAGTATGGAGCATGTCCTTCAAGTCCACACCCAACAACATACAGAGTGGAGCAGACCAAACAGTTTGTAATTATAAGCATGTCCTTCAATTCAACATGAAACAACACACAATATGGAGCATGTCCTTCAATTCCAAACAACACACAATATGGAGAATGTCCTTAACTTCAACACAAAACAACACACAATATGGAGTGTGTCTTTCAATTTACACACCAAACAACACACAATACAGAGAATGTCCTTAACACCAAACAACACACAATATGGAGTATGTCATTCAATTCCACACCATACAACACACAGTACGGAGCATTTTCTTCAACTTAACATGAAACAACACACCATATGGAGCATGTCCTTCAGTTCAACATGAAACAACATACAATATGGATAATGTCCTTCACTCTAAACACTCAGCTGGCATAGCAGTACTATCCAGTATGTTGGACACTCCATTGACATAGCAATAATATCCAATATGTTAGACACTCCATTGACATAACAATAATATCCAGTATGACACTCCATTGACATAACAATATCCAGTATGACACATTGATATAGCAATAATATCCAGTACGTTGGACACTCCTTTGACACAGCAGTAATAATAATAATAATAATGAGGACTTTGTATAGTGCCTAATCTTTTGAAGCTCTAAGCACTTTACAATATTAGACAAACATATAATAATATGATTGCAAAAAACAAACACCATGAAATTAGAAAACAGAAAACATGCTGAAAATATTTAAGGTAGGAAACATTATTAGGTCTTTAAGTCTGTTCTTGCAGTTGAAATTGGTGAGTTCTAAGAGCGCTCTTGTTGTTGTTGTAGAGTTTGACGCCATTTTTCAGCACAAGATAGGCTATACATGGCGGCCAGTATAATTGGTGGAGGAAGAACCCTGGAAAACCCCAGGAAGAACCACTGACCCACGAGAAGCTACTGGTAGGCTTTCTCACATACCAATGTTAGCCGAGCCTGGGACTCGAATTCACGCAGACAGAGGTGAGAGGCAGTGATCCGTAACGGTGAGCGAAGAGCGCTCTTGAATTAGATCACTGTGTCATTGTGTCTAAGTTCAGTGGGCAATTCGTTCCACATTGCTGGGCCCTGATATGCAAAAGAACATTGTCCATATGACTTCATTTTCATAGTGGGAATAATGAGTATACGATTGTCAGAAGAGGAGCGTAAGTATCTGGCTGGTGTGTACACATGGGTGAGGTCGGATAGGTATGTTGGACTGGAGCCTGTCAGTGAAACGTAGCACAGAGAACAAATTTTGTGTTCCAGTATTCCAGTAATATCCAGTATGTTAGACACTCCATTGGCATAGCAATAATATCCAGTATGTTGGACACTACATCGATATAGCAATAATATCAAGTATATTGGACACTGCTGACATGCAATAATATCCATTATGTTGGAAACTGTTGGCATTACAATAATAACCAGTATGTTGGACACTCCATTGACATGTCAATAATATC
>JAECUM010056233.1:0-16059 GCA_016617855.1 Megalonaias nervosa | reverse complement strand
AGCCCGAATAGCCTGGTTAGCCTGGATAGTGTCCTAAAATGACCTTCCTTAATAACTTAACAAAGGAATTCTCGGGATATTTTAATGAATAAGTGTTTAGTAATTTGATATAGAATTATTCTTTGTATTATGTGTTTCGGTCGTATTTCGCGATGCATGGCCTAAAGTACCAATTATCGGCTTGGAAACTTTTATTACTGGGTCATAGTACCGGACGAACGGCCACACTATTTATCGTGTAGATCAGCTTGTCTTAAATTATATCACAGTAATAGTAAAACACCCTTTTGATCATCCAATGAGCCGTGTAAACTAACAAACTTTATTGTGATTTGCCATTATCTAGTTTGTTTATTGTGACCTGTTTTAATACTTTATTGTATTTTGCCATTATCCAGTTGTCAGTGTGACCCGTTTTAATACTTTATTGTGTTTTGCCATTATCCAGTTTTTCAGTGTGACCCGTTTTAATACTTTTTTGTGATTTGCTATTATCCACTTTGTTTATTGTGACCTGTTTTAATACTTTTTTGTGTTTTGCCATTATCTAGTTTTTCAGTGTGACCAGTTTTAATACTTTCAATTATCTCCTTAGCTGTGTTAAATATACTGTGTTACCAGATATTCCACGTGATTCACATTTTCACTGTCCAAATAAGAGAATTCTGGATGAACCAACTAACTTGTATTCCACCACCTCACCTGCGACAAAAGTCCAGATGTCCAAGGTATATATGGTTAATTTGAATCTTAGTTGAAAGACAAACAATCCGTCATATAAATCATATATACTAGCCACACATACACACACACGCACGCACGCACGCACGCACGCATACACACACACACACACACACACACACACACACACACATTCAACAATATATACCAGCAATTATTTGATTGTGCTTGGTATAAAACTTACTTACGCTTTAAATTCAATAGAGCTGCGAAACTCACAATGTAAATTCTTTCTTCTTTTTTTCACAATATAGACATAAATATCTCCTACAGTAAAACATTTTTCTTTTGCCCAGCTACTCTTTAACCCGGCAACCAATTTAGAATGGTCACGTATTTAGATCCTAATTTAGCCGATCTAATCAAACGTCATTACTCTGGTCACTTCATTAGTGATTCCATCAGTGTCCGGTTTAGGGAAACTTGATTGTATAGGGATGATATGACATTTTGTTTCTTTATATAAAAGAATGAACTCGCAATTTTTTCATCACTGAGACAGATCGAATGAGATAAATCTGCATTTTGTTTATGTACATAGTACTGTAATTATAATCTTATATTCTCCATTTTTAGGACACTTTGTTTATGTAATAGTACTATAATTAGAATGCATAGTCCATTTTGTTTATGTACATAGTACTATAATTATAATATATGGTCCATTTTGTTTAAGTACATAGTACTGTAATCATAATATGATATGGTCCATTTTGATTAGGTACATGGTACTGTAATCATAATATGATATGGTCCATTTTGATTAGGTACATGGCACTGTAATCATAATATGATATGGTCCATTTTGATTAGGTACATAGTACTGTAATCATAATATGATATGGTCCATTTTGATTAGGTACATGGTACTGTAATCATAATATGATATGGTCCATTTTGATTAGGTACATGGCACTGTAATCATAATATGATATGGTCCATTTTGATTAGGTACATGGCACTGTAATCATAATATGATATGGTCCATTTTGATTAGGTACATAGTACTGTAATCATAATATGATATGGTCCATTTTGATTAGGTACATGGCACTGTAATCATAATATGATATGGTCCATTTTGATTAGGTACATAGTACTGTAATCATAATATGATATGGTCCATTTTGTTTAGGTACATAGTACTGTAATCATAATATGATATGGTCCATTTTGTTTAGGTACATAGTACTGTAATCATAATATGATATGGTCCATTTTGATTAGGTACATAGTACTGTAATCATAATATGATATGGTCCATTTTGATTAGGTACATAGTACTGTAATCATAATATGATATGGTCCATTTTTTTAATGTACATAGTACTATAATTATAATATATGGTCCATTTTGTTTATGTACATAGTACTGTAATCATAATATGATATGGTCCAGTTTGTTTAGGTACATAGTACTGTAATCATAATATGATATGGTCCATTTTGTTTATGTACATAGTACTGTAATCATAATATGATATGGTCCATTTTGATTAGGTACATAGTAATGTAATCCTAATATGATATGGTCCATTTTGATTAGGTACATAGTACTGTAATCATAATATGATATGGTCCATTTTGATTAAGTACATGGTACTATTTTTTAATAACTTACCTATATGTATCTGTTCGATTATATGGAGGAAACGTTCTCAGTAATTATTTAAAACTCTTTCTACGGCTTTGTTTAAAGTCAATATGTTCATTTTGTACATCCCTGCTTGTGTAAATCCATAGATTCGACCAGTTTAGGTTTGTTTCAGATTTATCTCCCTTAAACTAAAGAAACAAAAAAAAAACAAAAAAACAAAAAAATACCTACTGGGTACGTGCCTTGCTTTACATTGTTATGTATATTTAATTTAATTGTTTGCTTGTTAGCTTTTAAAATTTTTATTTCATTGCATGCTATTGTAATGTAACATTGTATGCTTGACTTGACTTTGTCCAAAACTGAGTTCATTTCTGCTTGACCTGATTGACTATTTTATATTTCATTTTATGTAAACAACTAATACATAGCTAAATTATTCTCAGTGTATGGGCTTAATATCAGGGTCTGGGCTTAATATCAGGGTCATTATTAATAGAAGAAGTAAATATGTTTATTTGGGTCAGGGTTTTGGACTTTCCTAAGTGAATTTTATAGGTTATGGTTTTGATTTTGTAAACATAAGGATCATTATAGAAGGTTATTTTCCATTAGGTAATGTTTTTAGACAATCCTAATTGTGACCTGAGGTAAAGATGAGAACTATAGAATCTTGTAATTGTGAGGACTTGGTCATTAATGCTTTAACATCTAGCACTTTCAAATTGTATTATGTTATGTCCAGTTGGGATGAATTTAATTTCTTCAAATTATTGAATTCAAGTGATTATTTTCTCTGGAAATACAAACGTGCTCTGATAAAATTCATGGATAGAGACATTCTCTGGAATATATAGTATATTAAAACCTGAAATTATTTTTTTGTGATTCAACAAAAGAAAGTTGACACGTCAACACTTTAATAGCTACCACAGACACGTCATCGACTTCAGTTTTGGGATTTTTCTGGACTTCTACTGGATTTTATTCAGGAGTTTAAATTATTAGAACTTGTGTCTGTAACTCTTGGATTATTTTGGGATTTAATTTTCAATACTGTAAGTTCTTTTTTCTCCTTTTCATTTTGTATTCTAGGGAAATAAATTATTTGTTAAATTTTACAAAGCTTGTTGTCTTTCACACTTTTCTGTTACTCATTTTAAGAGCATAGACTCATAACAACATACTGTCGTCATGGTCTACATAACAGTGATCAGATATTACTCTTAGATTACGATATCTTCAGTCTACTCCTGTCGGATTGAGATTTTTTCAGTCTAGCACGAATAATGAAAATAAATAAATAAATAAATAAATAAATAAACTACCTCCCAACAACCCCCCATCCCCCCCCCCCGCTAAATCGGACTGAGGGACATGCACAATGGTAGTTAATACCCACCTTAATATTTGCTGCTGTAAAGTTGATGTCCGACAGATCAAAAATCCAACAGGAAATATTCAGATTGTCAGAACGATGGTACATTATCTCAAATCCTTTGAATGACGACAGGTTTCCTTTCATTGTACCACAAAGAAATGAAAAATATGGGAAATTTATTTTTACTAGAATTTTCATAAAATAAAAGTTTGCAGTTGATGACAGTTCTTTATGAACATATTAGATGTGTGGATAGATGTGTGTGTGTGTGTGTGTGTGTGTGTGTGTGTGTGTGTGTGTGTGTGTGAGCGTGGGTGTGCAGGTAGGTAGGTAAGCATAGATGCATATATTAAACAGAAGAAAGGTAAGTATAACAACTAGATAAGTAGATCGAAAGGTAGGTGAAACAGCTAGGTGGGTAGGTAGGAAGATAGGTAAAATAGCTAAGTGTGAAGGTAGTAATGTAGATTAATCAGTTAGGTGGGTAGGTGGAAAGGCATGGGAAACATCTAGGTAGATAGGAAGGTGCGTAAAACAGCTAGGAAGGTTTGAAGGGAGATATAATTCATACAGTGTATAAACAAATGATTTTTGATGAGTAGATGTGTCGTACATACATACATACATACATACATACATACATGCATACATACGCAATCATGCATAATACTTTTGCTTGTTTCATTAATTTTTGTCCTTTCAAAGAAATATAGTATTTACCAAAGAATCACCTATAATATTAGGAAATTGCTGACGACAGCATACAATTAAATAACATGAATGATAATGACAATAGACAGATCAGTGACAAATATATGATTCCTTATAAAGTAAATACAAAGTAAGATAATACACAATGGGAGTGATCAGGAGTTCACAAGACACCCTCACTTTCTGTGGCATGATTGTGTTTCCGTGACCCTTTATTGTTGATTGTGTTTCCGTGACTCTTTATTGTTGATTGTGTTTCCGTGACCCTTTATTGTTGCACGGCGTACGCATTTATTTTCAATTTTGGTGGCATTAGTGAAAATGTATATTGAAATTAAAGTTAAAACATAGCGTTTTGCAATGTTAAATAACACTTGGAAAGTAGGTCACCCATTTTACGTGTAAGCCACTATCAGCCGATGATGCATCCATTCTATACGTTTGATTGAATTACGAGTTACAGTCCAGAAAGGGTGAAGATCGTTTAAACGAACAAACCGCAATATAAGGCGGTCTTAAGTATAACGCGGGTCATTTTAATGGCTCCCATGAATATCGTTACTGTAATAATGAGACCCTCTTTTTTTAATTATTTCATAAATAATTATCTGGACGACCAATCATTTGCGGAGAAGTAATATCAAGATGGGCATTTCAAAGCAGGCATAATGGTGTACTTAACGCCTTCTATATCCCATGGCCTTACTACTTTTACCACGCTCGTCACATGATTGTATGATTTACGCAAATTTACATGAACACGTTGTTAATCTTAACTAGTGTGCGCACAAGTGAAGTTACTTCACTGATACCGCATTCAGGCCAAAGTACTGGAAAACATGCTGCCAGATTGATCAATACACACTGGCAAAATGTTGCTCAGTTTTCACTGTCTGTATTGAATACCTGCTTTTGGTCGCTAGCGCCCCGGTTCCGTATCTGTCCGTTGAAACGTAAGTGGTTTTCCATTTCTACCAGCACCATTTCATACTCACCCATTCTAATTGTTTTATCTTCAATAGCCATGGAGTATAGTTTATTAATCGCACCAAGACAACATTGTGCAGCGGCTAAAAGTTAGATACGTATTCGTGAATGTAATCTTATATAAATTCTCATACCAGCACCACCCTAGACACAGGTTGCTATTGATATAGCTCAGACAAAAATTTCGATTGGTGTACCTATGATGGCTGCTGTGGTCATTGTTACGTATATGTAATTAAATTGTTTGTGTGTTAGTTTTAAAAAAAAAATTATTTTTTATTTTGTTTCATTACATTTTATTGTAATGATTATTTTCACGGGATTCGATATTCTCTTTCAGTAATTCTATTTATCTAAAACGTTAAAAATGTTACATTAGCATTATTTTTAGTTCACCCTGGTGCGCGGTAGTATAAACACTACGCGAAAACGATTGGCTATTGCCAAGGTCATTTCTACCTAGTCTGAATAAACAATGTTTTATTTTTAAATTTATTTCAGAGTGAGAGTCTGGTTCTTAGATAGGGCTGTTTTTGCTACGTGACAAATTTCATATTTTCTATTGCGTTGTACAAGTATTAAGAGACCAAGTTACCTATCACGCGAGAACGGGATGATATTTTAGTTGGATTTAATACCCTTTCTGAGAGCTTTTCAGTCAGTTGCATTTTTAAACCTTGAGGGCTCGAAAGGTTTCTATTGTTGAAACCAGATTGTTTTTGAAGTTCATTTGTTTTTGGAATTTAATAATTTATTCTCTAGAAAACCAAACTAGAGTACTTTTTTTTATAAAAATTCTGGGAGAAAGAAATTCAGTGGAAATTTATTCTGGAATTATACGGAAACATAAACTGTGATTCAATTGAGGAATTGTTGCCATTTGTGCAACGACCACATCTGACGTCATCGCCTCCATATTGGAATGTCATCAAGATTCGAACCTGGATTTTATTAGAACTATTTAGTGATAGGACTTACATTTTTCATTCTTAGGATTAAATTTTGGATTAAATTCACAAACCGTAAGTTCTATTTCCAATTTTTACATCGTTTTCTAGGGAAATAAATTATTTTGTTAAAATATACAAAGATTGTTGACTTCACTCTTTTCTCTTGTTATTATTGTACGAGCCTACACGTAACATCATGATTCCAAAACACCAAGGCCAACGGTTCTTGCCGCGGTGAGTCCACAAGCAGCACCAACGACCAATGTACACAAACGTTTGTGTTCCACGAGTAGTTATCTTGGTGATTTAATCCCGCAGCTGTTATTCCGCTTCAGGTATTTTTCAGGTCGGTACGTCTGAGGATCTGTCATAGTTTTTCTATTAATAGTGTGATCGCGAATTGTAATTGCTCAACAGGCTGGCATTCTTCAGTTGCAACTCGCACACGCACTTCTAACCAATTACTTTCTCTTGCTAGTACATTTGTCATACAATTAAAGAAAATATCTTACTGTGGAATATTTAAAATTTCGGCGACTGTGCGTTCGTTGGGCCTGCATTACGTTTATATAAAACCATACCGAAGACGCCACTGAATAATATCTGAAATGATCATTCTTGTCTTCGCATAAAAATTATTCCACGGACAAGTGCGTCCTTGCTGAATAACAATCGAAGTTTTTCTCTTCTTGGGTGAATCAATGTTGGTACACAATAATCAACTGGGAATGTAGCCGGAGTTCGATTTGTCTGTAAACTCCACTTTTTTGTATTTAAAAAAATCCCTGGATGTTTTTATTCCTGGTTATGAGTGTTTTCACGTGCTAATGCAACGATTCCATGCTGACTTCTAGTTGGTGTTTGTGCATTAGAGTGGTTCCTACTGTATATTTATATTGTACCCTTAACAAAATTATATTTCAGCGTATACGATGCTTTTGAACATTATTTTCACACTTATATGCATCTACAAGTGGAACAAAATCACCATCGATGTTGGCATCATTGATCAAACAATTTAACATCCCGTCAGTAAATACCATAACCTCCTCACCGCGGTCAGAATCCATCACTTATATGTCATGATAACTCTAATCTGAAACACAAGTTCCTAAACGGTCCGGAGCAAAGTCGAGTCCTTTAAACGCAATTTCATCTCTGGTGACTAATGATGCTGGAACTGCCAATGTAAAAATTTCTGCAACAACAGTGACCGGTCTGGCAATACGTGTGATTGATGACATCAAACAAAAAATATTCAACCAGACCAGCCTTTAATTCCAGTTAAGATAAGTATGTATCATTCGCATTCGTGCACCTTCAGGATGTGAGGTTTAGGTTTATCAAAACCATTTTCAAGAGGATGGAAAATAGGTGAACCATTTGCTAACGTTCTCTCTTTCTTTGATTAATATTCCTTGAATTTGGCTGCATGAAGTTACTACGCTTGGAGGTGAAGGCACCGCAGCAATCTTGATATCCACATTGCTTCGTTCTAGCATCATAATCGATTGGATTCTGAATCAGTTGAACTTCATTTCCGTTCATAATAAGGTCTCCACTTCATTTCACTGATAAACGCAGTCGACATACAAGAGTCTCTGATTAACCCGATTTAATTTTTTTCAGTAACATTTCTAGTGACGGCGCATCGCAGCCTCAACTTTAAAGTTTTCCAGTTTGGTCTAAGAAAAGTCATAAGGTTTCCCGGGTCGACGTCAACAACAACTTGTCTGGTAAATATTGGTGCAATCTTGCTCCAATTCACATCAGCATCGGGCTGAGATGCGTCGGCATACATTAATAGGTATTCTGCATACCGTCAAGTGTACTTTCTAAGTAATGAAAGTGAAGTCACAAAGCGAGCATGTCCAACATATGCCCGTCCTGGTCCACTAGAGTAAAACGAATTTGTGTCAGCCGGCCATTGTGGCATGGAAGAAGGACAGGTGTGGGAGTAATCGATATCAAATCATCCGGTTCCACGGTTGGTGGTAATTGATATCAAAACACCAGGTTCCACGGTTGGTGAAAACCGAAAGTGTAACATTGTAACATTGAGCAACCAAGATTGCTGAAGCTCCGCTTTCATAACTGAAAAGGATAGCGTCGCAGGTTAAATTGACCTGAATCGTCTAGGTAATCCTGACAATGTCATGCTCAATATGATATCTGGATCTCCAGGTCCTGCGTAAGATTATGTTGCCCTCGGAATTTCATCAATGTCTTAGGGCCAAGTGAAAATTCTTATTATTGAGGACCGTGTGATGTCAGCCTCTTCCGGTGCAGATTTAATCGAGATGACAGAGCTGAGTGTGGGCTCATGTTCGTACATTGTAGAGTCGTCAGCCAGTCTTTATCAAAATTCACCCTCGAATCTCATTACTGATTCTATTTCGTAGGCGCCTACGAGAATTTCAACTTCTTGTCTGGTTGCTCCATCATCCATCGAATACATGATTGAGTTATTCGCGGAAAAACCTCCAAATGGTAGTGATCCGATATTAGGCCAACCGTAATACACGCGCAACACCGCTAGTGAAATCTCGAGTATATGGGATTCCCCCGCGGTGATTGTTATATTCACAGTCATATCAAATTCTAGCTTCATTGATGAGATTGTAATTATCAAGATGAAGCTCTCGCATGTATTTACAGCAATACGCTTTATCGCGACACAGATTTCGTGTAAAACATGAAGTGTTTTCGGTGTAAATATACATCAGTTATGTCTTCAGCAAGTTTATTCATCAACAAGTGCCCAAGGGTTCATGATGTCTATGGTGTGCAATCGTTGATAAATCGATGCGGCCTCATCGATGACTTTTGTCGGGTTGTTGCCCGCGAGAACTGATTCCACTAATGTTTTGGGTTTTTTTATTCACGAGTTCATTGGTCTGTTTTTTGGGGTCCACAGACACGCATTTGATCTGTACAGTAAACCATTTCGTTGTCATAGAGTCTTTGGTTGTCCTACGTTTGCTTGCATGAACATCAAGACCTTTTGCAAGTTTAAGTGGTTTCTGGGGGATATGCTCCTCCAATGGGGGGGGGGGAGAGATATGCTTCTTTTTCAGGAATCACATCCTTTTATAACGCGTCTCCAAAAAATTAGTCATATGTACTTTTGTAACTCTGTTTTAAATGTACTGGCAAAATATTCCTTACATTATTCCCTCTTAGGCTTTGATCGACTTTAACAAGCTGCTAAAACTCAGTCCACATGCCATTTTCATTTCTCGTTTCAATAAGTCGAGTCCATTCCCGGAATAACCATTTGATCCTATGCTTATTGAGGTAATGCTCCCTTGTATCTAAAGATAGTTGAAACTTCAAAATAATATAATTTCTTTAATTATTCGGAAAAACCCTAAGGCGTTGACGCAGATCAAGTGCCGTGCTGGTTGATTACGTTTTAAACTGGCTAGGTTAGCTGTGATATGCACTCGGGTGGTTGCTCTTGTGGAACACGCGAAAGTGTCTCCTCTTCAACATTCACTTCTAAGCCTTCCAACTGTTTTTGTTTTTGTGCTGATTGTGCTGGTACATTTCTAATTGGACCACATGGTTGTTGTGTTCCAGTCACTGCGGTAGTGAAACTCTCTTCCTTCTTCCACAGTTTCCCCGGTCTTGGCTACAATTACCTTGGATGGTTTGATCAGCGGTGCAAATATGTTCGAGCCCTCTCTGAAGTCTCCCCGTGAGTATTGATGCGACTGTAACATATCTTTGACACGTTTGCGTGCATTCATGAACTCGCGAAGAAGTTCCTGTTGATCGCGCGCCGATTTGCGACGTCGGTCAGCTTCCTCTGCTATAGTATCGCTGGCAGATTTCATCATGGTATATTTTTTATTATGGTTGTTAAATTTCCGCGTCCAGACCGGAAACGATATTTTCCCCCAGGAGACTCTAGTCAGGGAGAGCTCTAGAGAGAGAGAGAGAGAGAGAGAGAGAGAGAGAGAGAGAGAGAGAGAGAGAGAGAGAGAGAGAGAGTGCACTATATGGGTCCTGGAGACGTATGCAACCATATTCCGAACTCATTCAACGAGTGGTCGGTAGCACGCCAAGTCCAATGAATGTCTGCAAGACTATCATCTCGGCAATGCCATGCAATATCATCAACATGTTGCAGTTGTCTCGGATCTATTAAGGCACGCTTGCGGATCCTTGTTTTACATATATCACATCTTTTTTTGTGACGATCTTGGGGAAAGTATTCTTGCGGGGTTATCATAATGTTCAAGAATCACATCATCGTACACGATACAATTATTCTCACTCGGAACAAAGTCGTCAATGGTAGAAGTTTCATCGACTATAGAAAAGAAATCAGAGGTAGACGGTTTGCTTCTTGGCGAATATTGAAGTGCTTCCATAAAATCGGGGTAGTACATCATAACACGGTTGATGGTCCACTGTTTGCGTAATCACATACAGCTGATCCCACGACAACCTCCTCATGACAAGATTCAACAGAAGTTGGTTTTCTCGGATAAGATGATTAACGCATGAAGTGAGATTGGAAACTTGCCACCATGCTTTGGTGGTCTGGTCTTTTCCTGCGCAGATGCGTCAATGACAGTAAGATATTTTTCTCTCTCATGATGCCATGTTGAATGTCGCTTGTTGTATAAGTCAACCAGGTCCTCATAATGTATTCGATGCTGTATGAAAATTCGTACTGTAAAGCCAACTCGTGTTCAAACATGTAATGATCGAGCCATAATCGCCGGAATTTGTGTTCGATGTGGAGCACAGAAGTTCACGTTTATTATAAAATAGTCGTCGTCGGTGATGTTCCTGCTGCGTTAAAAAAGCTACCTGGCACACCAAGGAGCTAAAACCCTGGTGTAAAGCGTTTCTGACTAACTCCTGGACCGAGATGCAATTAATGTGGGTCTGGAACACAGCTGGATATACGACTTGATTGTAACGACCAACCAGTCTGAGGAAGCACCAGTAAACCGCTTCGATGCTGCATGTTACCGACATGATCTCGTGTTCCAAACATCAAGTGATATCCAAGCGCGTCAGCGTGCTGATGTTGATCTCATCCATGACTTAATTGCCATTTTTTCTACATTAGGAGAGAGAATAAGTAGATCTATAATCAAAGGAGGCATGAAGGTTAGGATTGTCTTAGGATGTCACTAAATGGTAGACAAAGTTCATTCAGTCGAGGTAACACATAATGGTATAATAAACAAACAAAGACACAAACATGAATAAGAAAAGCGTACCCTCCGAGGGGACCTTGCCTGTAAGGTACCACAGTTAGTCCATGGAATTGTTGGAAAGGTGAGGCAGCTGTTGAAAAGTTAGCAAGCACACCAAAAATCACTGATGCGACTGTTCCAGCATTGTTGACCAAACAATCTCCAAGACAAATTTATCTACATACACTAAGAAATAGTTCCCATAGATGTCTTGATGTGAGAGCATAACGAAATTCATCATGCCGATCTTTTATTTCTTCCACATGAGCGTGCACAAGGACACCAATACAAGTGCGCCTTAACTATCGTAAAAGTTGCTAAGTCGTTGACGTCCAAAGATTCAGCAGGTGCTGTAGATGATTTAAATGTATCTATAAGCATTCACCATTAAAATGGAAACGTTTGATGCAAATGGACCCAGACAAAGAACTGTTGATGCGTTGCTGACAAAAAGTAAGGTGCTGTTTTGTGTTGGACATGTTAACATGCGTCATGATCAAGCCACTGAGAAACGATTAAGCCGTACACTTGCGAAACGATTAATGGGACATCAGTATGCGCAGGAATTGTTAATGAGGTCTAGGTCTCGAATTCGGAGTGCTAGCATTCTAGAGCGATCTCGTGAATGTGTATCACGGTTTCGAACATTCATAGCAGCGCTGAATAATGAAGTCACACGTGTAATTTGGTTAAAACCTGCTGGGCAATTCGGTAGAAGTGTGGTACCCTTGCGCATCAAATAGTTTTACAACCACATATATTAGACTAACTTGAAAACAATTTGCTTTAGTATCTGTAAGGGAGAGTTAGAAGGCGAGCAGTGCAGTGCTATTGACCCGGTTTAGTATGTCGATGTATTTGCAATCTCAGACCGGATTGATTCTTCAAAACAGCAACATAGTACCATTTGGTGCCCGATTGCGAACGAGCAGCATAGCCACAAGAATGACATTTGTACAAGAGGAATTACATCTCGTTCCAGCTGATATGGAACTACCATCCAATAATATTTTAACACGCTAGCGTATCAGTCGTTATTTCTGTAACAATCTTGTGGTGCGCGTATGCGTAAGTACCGATTCTGTCGGGGAATATCAATTGCTTGGTGTCAATCGGCGTCAGACTCAATTATGTGCAACAGTACGCACCCATTCGATGTTCTTGACCGGATCAGATTTGCTGTGTGTGCGAATTCGTGTCGCTCACACAAACATTGCACATAAAAATCAGATTTGAGATCCTTCGCGACAACAACCCAGTGAACTACTTTCGCCTGCTTTGGTATTCTTACCGCTTTGCTGTCTGACCACGATCTGATACAGTTTAGGACGCAGTCCCACAAACTCTTCCGAGTGGCTTTCCCACTTATTCATCCTTGAACTTACCAAAAACCTTTTTGTTGGTATTTCTAAACAGTAATGATCTTTAAGATCTTGTCGTAGTAAAACTCGTACATGAACACCTTCAACAAGCTTAACTTTATACATTCAGAATGTCTCGCCTTGTTCTGGCATGAGTATTCGCGGGGGCTTTTCACTAATTCTACCTCAGTAAAAGTCAAGCTCATCATGTAGATATGTTGGGTGGTGAATAGATGTAAAACCTGGCTTTTGTGGACAGCGGCCAGTGATCAATGTATACATACCATACGCATCAATCTGTGAACGTTTTGCCATTTATATCATATACACCGCGATAATTATCTAATGTAATATTTTTTCATATAATCTGTACGTCATATATTATATCCAAAATATTCTGATACATTCGTTACAAAGTAGATTTTGTAGAAATATGGCCACAATCAATATAAAATATACTCACACAAACAAAACATTCTCGTAAAAATATATTCAGCTTGATATATATCTTTTGTCGCTGAGAAAACAATCTCTGCATAAAATATTTTATGCACTATAGTTGAGATCAATAATCACAGTGGTAGACAATTACATCAGTACATTGACCTGACCGCTGATAAATTCGTTGTGCGCACACTGGGCGAGGCTCACCAAGGGTTGGTGTGTACTTGTGTAAACCATACACTTGCATGGTACAAGAACGGTAAAATAAGTAAAATCACGAGGCATAAAAGGCGTTGACCTATTGACAGTAAGCACGTCCCAAAATACCCATTACAACACTACTAAAATAAAGCGTAGGCGGGGCAGGGAGAAAACACACTCACACTCGCGCGCTCGCGCGCGCGATTCCACATAATTCCTTACCGATTACAGGAGCGTTGAAAGTAAGGTTGATTGCAAGTCGGAATGTAGATGTGTTCAGATACACGTCAGCATCAAAAGAGCCCGGGGCCCCCGGTCTTGTGATGTCACTTCTATTTGGATATAGAAGGGGAAAGTTGGAAGCCAGAGATAGGAGCGAGCAGCCTGAAAATGTTGAAGATAACGGTTCTATTTTGGTGTATTTGTCTATAAAACTATCAATTTTGATATCATCTTTCATGTGTGCGTGCGTGCTCTGTGTGTGTGTGTGTGTGTGTGTGTGTGTGTGTGTGTGTGTGTGAAGAGAGAAATGCTAACTAAATGATGCTATTACTTTCATACAAAAATTTATCTCGAACATTAAATGGCTAAACTGGTCACACGCGATCAAAAGTAATACAACGTCTTGGTGTCCTGGAAATGATTTCATCTGTGTAATACAAGGTATGGTACTCTCGTGAGGATATTTTCAGATCACAGGATAAAAGGAATAGAACAGTTACGGTCAGTCTCTATGGTTACAACTCAATCAAGCAATTTATTGAGTGAAAACAAAAGGCCGTAATTGTTTCATATGAAACGTTTCGAAATGTCAGTTACATGTTGTTATGTGGTCACCTATTTGTTGAATATAACCTCTCTCTCTCTCTCTCTCTCTCTCTCTGGACATACTTAAGTTATAGTTGTCTTTGGTCAACGTAAGAAAAAGACAGAGCAAGGGTATGAAAATAAGAGACAGGACCCTGGTAAAGAGAGAGTCAGAAAGACAATTTGATCACCTGCATCCAGATGGTACGTCTTAAATGTAAATCTCTGAAATAGAAAAAAAAGAAAAGAAAACGAATTGATATTGACCAAATTATGTGTCATCTGTCTGAAATGGGTGGGTTTTTTCAGTTGGAATAATGAAGGCATGCTAATTAAAATGTTTGAAGCAAACATGTTATGGTGATAATGAAATACATTGAAAATGAGCATGCGTTTTTATAGCAATTGCTACAGCGTAAAGGATAATGTTTACTGAATATTCCCAAAGCAAATATTTGTTGTTGTCGTTGTGGTTATTTATTTTTATTTTTGGCGGGTGGGGGGTGGGAGGATAACTTATATAGTAACAACACGATTTTGTCAATGTGGCAAATTACAGCAGGTATTATCTCAACTGGTATAAAAGTGTATAATGTCTAACGAACTAGACTCTACAACACTCGATATCACGACTCTGATAATGTCTAACGAACTAGACTCTACAACACTCGATATCACGACTCTATATAAAAGTGTATGATGTCTAACGAACTAGACTCTACAACACTCGATATCACGACTCTGATTTAGTTTCAAGAACAACGAAAACAAAAGCAGCCACACAAACAACAACAAGGAAATGATGATAATAATAATAATAATAATAATAATAATAATAATAATAATAAAGTAGTAGTGGTAGTGGTAGATTAGGGTTTGCATGTACAGCCTATATTACAAAATTGCTGTAAACATCGTGGCCTAGTGGACTTGATTAGAAGGTTAAGTCAACGTGTCACAGAATAAATTTTCTTTTTTCCATGATGATACATCTCAAGTGTGAAAAGAATCTGTTACGTGATTATAGAAATGTAGATATATTAGGAAGTTTTAGTCACAACCTGAATGCAAATCTTCCAATGGGAGCAATCTCGGCCTCGTCTGTCAAGTCACAAACATAACCAGGATCTATACCGAGGACTAATTTCCCATTTTCTAAGAAAACAAAAACCAAACAGCAGAACTTTCTTGTTCAACAAATTAATACTCAGCGTACGCTCCCTCGCAAGATGGAAAAGCATACACTACAGATGTAAATAGTGGCCATTTTTCACCGCCCTCGGCTTCATGATTGTTATTACATTATAATAACTTTACAGACGTCACACAAGCTCCGAAAATCGAACATCCGCGTCTCGTTCTGATGCGGATGTAATATATATATATATATATATATATATATATATATATATATATATATATATATATATATATACATACATACATACATACATACATACATACATACATACTCTCCAGTCTGACAATAAACAATGCATAATTAGCCTTGATCTTTCGATTCTCATTTCTTCTCTCAGGGGCAAAGACAAAACAGACAAGAGAAGCAATAAATACAAGAGAGTGTTGAAATTAAAAAAGGTTACATGGCAGTGCCTAATGGAAGTATTGTTTTGAAAATATTCGATGCCGCTCTTTGATT
>JAECUM010056232.1:0-22066 GCA_016617855.1 Megalonaias nervosa | reverse complement strand
CGTTAAATATCTCCATACATTATTTTTTACTTATCCGTCTCATCCTTTTTATGCATGACTTTTTTTTCTTCATGTTTGTGCATTAACCGATGGATAAATGGATGAGTGATTGTGAGAATTAACCATTCTTGATAAAGGGATAACTTCTTATTATCCAGAAATAATAATAATAATAATAATAATAATAATAATAATAATAATAATAATAATAATAATAATAATAAAGGAATATCCAAGCCATCACGCGTGACAGCAACACTAAGTTTGTGAGCGAACGCAACTGCTAAAGGGAACAAATACCATCTAACAATTTGTGCTTCAATATATTTATACAAATTTGAGTCAGATAATTAAGGAAGTGAAGAACTGAGTTGAAATTGAATTAAAAGAAAGAAAAAATAGAGAAACAAATACTAATCAAGAAAGGTGATAATGACTTTAAACGATACAGGAAAGCATAAAACGGCTCGATAGGATGCGAGGATGGGGGGATGACTTTTTAATGAAGAGAAACAGTATTAAAACGGTATCATAGAAGATTCAAACAATCATACATGGTACGAGAAAGATACGATGCGAAACTGTAAGTTAGATGAGGTTGCAAGTCATAATAATTATATTATCTATCAACTGCACATTATGCTTGAACAGTATTGCAGTTAGGAAAAAAATGTTTATTTTTCACTTCAAATTCATTGAGAGGTTTGTACGTCAACTGTATAAAGCTTCAAACTTTGCCTGGACAATACAGTCATAAAAGGAACATTATTTTATATACAGATATTCCTCATGTGACATCTATAGATAGAAGTTTCTATGCAGAAAATGGACATTCTGGTAGAATTATTATTGAGATTTTTAGTAGTCTCCTGGATCCCGAAGTGACTTGGTATAAACACAACAACGAAACATTAATCAAACTTCAAGGCTCAGAAAAATATAGCATTTTACTAAGCAGTACCTTTGTAAATGTGGACTTCTACTCTGTTTCCATACTGCAACCCGGACACGTAGCAACTCTGGAAATCAAGCATGTGACCAAGGATGACTTCGGCTCATACCAAGTCCATGTGCAGAACTCCGTTGGAGAAAGTTTGCCTCTGATATTAATTCTAAAAGCAACTGGTAAGAATATTTTTGTCATATTTTTACACTATTATATAATACTTATTCAGGAAGTATTTCCTATTTTATATATGCTTCTGGAATCTTAAGACAATATTTCAAACATTAGGTTGATGTTTATATTGTTCTCTTTCTCTGCTTTATCTATATCTATATCTCGCAACAGTAGGATATTTCAGAGTTCTCGACGACTTAATCAAAGTTTGATTTTTTTAAAATAAATTTGTTACTTTTCAGAGGAAAGAAAGTAAAAACCCAAAAATACAATTTGAAATCCATTTTCTTAAAATGATCGGACATATAGGTTGCAGGCCTTCAGAGCTTTATTAAATCAGACATTACCTAGTTCTCGTCAATTATTTTGTTATTTTACGTTCCTGGATTAGTGGCTTTCAAATGTTTGTAACGATAGGAAATGACAATTCGGACCTATTTTACTTCAAATATTTAGGAAAGAAGTCCTTGTCCACTGGCATGTAAAGTTTATGAAAACTCCTGGACAACTGGCCTTCAAATATTTCTGAAATGTTTTGGACAACGGCTTTAACAAGTTTTTAAAAAACTTCTGGAAACCAAATGTATGTATAAAATGTGGCCGTTAGCATTGAATTTGTTATGAATAGGAATCATGATTAATGGCCGTCGAACGTTTATTGACAACACTGGGTCAGTGATCGTCAAGGTAATTGTGTTTAATACAGGACCAACCATGGAAAAAATAAATGTAGATTTTAAAGGTAACACCTACCACTACCTTCAAATGTGTTAACTGCAAACACTGGATAAACTGCTTTCATCCATGTACTATTATACCATACAAAGATGAAAATAATCCATTATTCAAATATTTCAACCTTTAAATAACTGATCAACCAAGCTGTATGTCCGGATCTGTTTAGCCATAAACATAGCATTATAAAAGATAAGACGCTTTCGCATATTACCTAGCTTAGTACAGTAGAAAGAAACAGACTACTGTTGACTAGAAGACATCGCAACAATTTCGCAGACCCTTTTTTAAATCTTAGTATTGATATTTTGTCAGCAATTTTGAACACGCGTTTTAATGTCATACCTTATCCATATTATTGTATGTTTATTGTCCTGCATACGATTTTATGTCATGGCGTCATCATAGTTTAGCAGCATGATTTTTAGTTTATTTCCAACATGTTTGCATAGTTTAAATATAGCTTTTATTATTATTATTATTATTGTTATTATTATTGTTATTATTATTATTATTATTATTATTATTATTTCTAAAATTATTTCTGATTTACATAGTTTTCGTTTATATGGGCTGACCCACTTATAGATGCAAAATATTTTAGGCAACAATATAGAGTCGAAATACAAGTCTGAAGCTTTGAGCGATTGTTCCATGTCGTTCATTTATTAATTATATAATGCCTAGTTTATATGCTTGCCAGCTACGTGAGACAAATGCCATTTTTGGCAATAATATCTATAGCAAATTAATTCCCTTCCTTACAATCATACAATATCATGGTTAGTACAAACCTTTCGTAAACAATTAACGTTGGGACAAAATGTTTTAATTTCTCGAATACACATAAATGTGCAACTTATACACTTAAATGATATCCGCTGACACAAGCAATGCAAACGTATGCAATTAAATGATACCGGTATCCGCTGGCAAAGGACTTTAAGAGATATAAACTACTACCATAACTGTCTAGGAGTTTCCTCTCAGATACTAATCAATTGTTGAGATAAAATATATTTGATCAGCAAAATCATAGAGTATAGACAGGAAAGAACCTGCAGATGTTTGTTCCGTGATAAAACTACTAATAACAGATTCTTTAGAAACCCTCAATTTAAAATAGTTGGGAAGATCAGGATAGCGCAATATATACTATCTTTGCTATGCGCTAATTTTCTAATTTCTCAAAAGTGATACTTTTAATTAGCGCCGTAATTCTTTCAGACCCGGTGAAGCATAAATTGGAAGATTTAAGAGAGATAATAATAAGGGATTTCCTTATAAGAAACATATTTCTTTATGCGATAATCGAGACAATATCTTTATGACTAAGGAAAGTTGAAAAAAAATAAAATCATCAGTGACACAAAGTATGTGTTGTTTGTTCAAATGGAAAGGATATGGTGAACAGATGACGTATTTAGTAATAAATGTTGTGTAAGTAAGTGCACCATGATTAACAGTCTAACAAATTGTTGCAATATTCATATACACTGTTTACATTATATATAATGAACTAATAATATGGTATATGTGTTATCATTTAAGTATACTGCTTGAATGAAGTAATTTCACACGATGTGAAGATTAGAGAAATACAGCTGAAACACACATGTGGAAAATAATAGGTAGGAATGTGAGATTTAGGTTAATAACAGTACAGGTAGATTTATCGATTCAAATTATAGAAAGTAACTAGATAAAGAAGGAGTTCATCATTGGGTACATGTATATCAATAAACGAAAGTTAGTTACGTAATCAACAAAATGACATAAAAATTAAGGTTGAAGAAATACTTCAGTTGCTAAATACAAACCTTGATTAACAAGTCAGTACAGACAAACATTGCGTTTTAAATTGGCGAAATTACTTGCCAATGCATGTTGGTCAATTTAGTTTGACAGCCGAAACATAATTTATAGAATTAACAATCACGATAACAACAAAAGGTCTGTGTTAATGTACAAATTAGTGTAAATTGATCTTTTTCATATTGTTATCCAAAACAGTAGAGACTTATTGCCTTGGCTGTGGTAGTACTTTTCGAACATATGAAACTAAAGGATAATTAATACGGATTTAATTAATCAGAAATAACATTGCAAACGTTTCTAAAAAAGACAATGCAGCATGTACATTTTGTTCTCAGTAAAAGGTTTGGGATGTGACTCTTAGTCACAATTTGCCATTAGCATTAATTCAATGAGAGCGCAAATATTAATCACGAAAAAGAATGCTTGCTTGAATTAAAGATTGACTCTTCATTTTTTGTTTTTATTCAACAAAGTATGAACGGAAAAATCGCTGTTCAAACTGTATGATCCGAGACGTTTGCACTTCATATTTTCAGTTCATACTACCTTGAATTTGGAAAAAGCAATCATTCATTATAATTAAATTCAACAGCATTAATAATTCAATAAACGCATAGTTCATAAAATTATTTTATTTAATCTTATGTTGAATTTCATTCAGTTAGGAGCAATATTACAGAACGGTGCATCTCACTACATATATATGTATATTTAATTTGCATTGTTTGTTCAGTTTTAATGGTAATTGTGACCATGAAAAAACGTACTTTGGATTTGACCTTATCCAAAATCATGTTCATTTTCTATTTAACCTGAATCATTGATTTTTTTTAAAATTCTGTAAGCAACAAATACATAGCAAAATATCGCAAATGCCCTCTATGGTTTCCATTTTGGATACCCATTAGGTGATTCACAACGTGGTGACGGTGGGCTCAAGCTTACATCCAATATTTCTGACCATCCCGAATATCCTGACAAGAGCTTACATCTTTCCACCCTGAATCTCAACGGAATAAGCGGAAGCATATTCATAGGAGGATCCACCTAATAACACAGAGGTACAACATGCTATGATCGTAATAGCAACTATGAACTTCCAATAAGTGGAATAAAATAAATGCTGTCTACCTTCACCTTACAGACCAATCATAGCTCAAAACACGATCGCAACCTTCATCACCTATTCTCTTCCTTAATGATCATGTTGACGGAATTTGCTACTAACCATCGTCCCCTTCAGTCTTAGGTATAGCGGAGGGATATGGATTTACATGCAACCAACAACGTCTCACGGACGTCCCTGGATCTCATGACAATGGAAAACAGTCATACAACTCCTGGACTAAGTGAAAGAGTCTGAGAGAGATCGATCGTCTTCACCAGCGTTCCACGAGACCATCTCTTTCTCGATAACATACATAGAAGCCACCCCTCCCCTTATATGTCAGACCCCGGTAGAAAGAAGGTTCCAATCATTCTTGTTTGTTCAAGTTTCATTGGACTAGGTCTGGAATCAACGTTCAAGTAAGAAGAATATGTCCTCGAGGAAGAGACTTGAATATATGCAATGGTAAGTTCAATGCCGATTTGGAACAATCCATCCAACGAATACAACGGAACGACCTCTTCATCCCTCAGTTTAATACGATAGATGCTTGATTGGATCGATTTATGATGAACATTGATGACAAGATGGAAAGCAAAATTATTTTTTTTACACCAATCCTGCACCGAAATGCCTGGATAATCAGTGCTTTCTCTAGATTTGAATGGGCGTATGTATATAGTTCTCCCACTTATTAGATTCTGAATGTGATACAGAAATCAACAAAATTTGATTATCTGTTCATCCTGATTATTCCACTCAAATAGAAAATGCTGGAACAACTTGGTCAATATCGCAACAGAATCTCCTGAAATCTAAGTAGTCATCATCGGTGTTAAGCAAAAATGATGAAATGTGTTTCACCCCAGCGCAGAGTTATTGAACCTGCACTTTGGCATCTTATTAAAACACCACAAAGAGCATTTAACAAAACAACCGGTGGAACATCCATCTAGTGAGATAGCCATCTACCTTAGAGGCGTAAAAAGCAAATAGAAAATAATCTCAGTGGAGCACAACAGAGTACTTTATACTTTAATTAGCAGTTTTTATAAAACAATTGCATATGGTTCCTCCTTTGTCAATCCTTAACCACAAGACCACACAATTCTTGCATTGCTGCACCAAGCTTCTGATATTAGAATACTCCAACAACTATCTTATTTAATAACAGCATTGGATATACATTACCAAGTTTGTAACCGTTAGAAGTATGCTTAATACCCTAGTATCAGTTATTCCTTTCAAAAAATTGCATAAAGATTCTATCAGAGAGTAAAATTTCATTTTTATTGCCGCGATTGTTCTATTTTCCAATTTTCCGATCATGAGCTCTTACTTTATTGTAACTGATGGATGCAAAGCTTGTTAAAGAATTAGGTGAAACAGTACCAGCCAAGTGGAATCATATTGCCTGTCTCGTTAAGTCATACTTCTTTCGCACTCTTTACATCAACTTCCTCTTAGTAAGATTTGTCGTCACTTACGTAGGATTCGCCATGTTCGTTAGTAATTTGATTTCCACAGATTTGGGAAATATTGGTATGGTTATAATGTAATTTTATCTTTATTAGTGAACGGCATTTTTGTGTATCTCTTGGCCTTAGTTTCTCATGAACAGTTTCTGAAACCAGTTGGAATACTTTTAAAATTCAGTTCTACATTATTCTCCTCTGTAAACTATAGGTTCATATTTCAGTGAATTTGGTTCATGTATCTTGAGTAAAGACAAATTCCTGATAGGATTTGTTTTGCTGACTTTATAGTCCAATACATTTAAACAAGACCATTTGACATATCATGGACTATGTTGCAGCTCTGTTTGCAATCACTTATTTGCTCACTTTTACCTTGGAAATCACATTATATAGCCAAAGGAACCACTTGCAGGAATTATTGTTTATAATTGCCGTTTTAGTACATAATAATAGGTATGCTTACTCATATTAGTTGAAAAAGTTCAATTTTAGTTGAAAAAGGAACTCATCATGTCACATACTGCGCACAATCTTCTTATGTTCAGGTTGTTTTAATCTGAGGTGATACCAACATTAAATTTTTTTATTATTTCAAACTAAATATAATTTTCTCAATTTTATATTATTTGTCTCTTTCTAATCATGTTATTCTAACTGAGGCTTAAGATATCTCTTACGCATGTCGAGCTAATCGCATTCTCGCAACGAGCTGCCATGTCCCTCCTTTTGATCTGTCGCTCGTACACCTTGGCATATATTAAATTCATTTTCATTTTTTGTCATCCTGTTTTTATTGGGCATTTATGGCAACATTATATTATTGAGATTCCTTATATCCGCACAATCTACACGTTGAATGTATTTACACATTACATTCCATCAACAGGCTTAAGTACGAAACATGTATAAGACATAATTTGCTTTATTTATATAATGTCGATTATTTGCATATATTGTTAGAATAACCTTACTTTGCCAACTTGACTATGGTAACACATTTTATTCTGATTCTTAACTATTCAAATGTTCACCCTGTCCATTCCTTTATCAGAGCACATATTTTTAATGCACATTTGTGTTTGGTTTCTAATATTTTCTCAACCTTCTAGACAACATCTTGCTGATCGTAAGGAGATAGCTTCACCCTCATAAAATAATCCCACAATGTCCACTCCATTCGAGACTTCTAATGCATCTTATAATATTACTTTAATAAATTTTAAAATCTTTTCAGTAAAAGTAGGAAGTTGATTTGTTTATTAAATGTAGGCCTATATTTTATGAACCCAGTATTGTCAGTTACGCTATATTTTAGATTTTAAAGGATTCAGCTATATGGTAGTATAATATGTTTATCCATATATTAGATCTCTTTCATTCCTTGCTTGCTTCAACCTGTGCAGTTGTAAGATATGCATTTCATATCCATCAGTAACGTTTAGTCATGTCTATTCATGTTCTGTCTTTATTTGCAGGAGACTGATACAAATTATAACTTTACGTAATATATTCAACCTTTCTGCTACCGACTCTTTTTATGTTAGGGAGTAGAAAAGTATTTAGCTCTATAAGATCGCTATTATGGTTGTCATCTCCCATTTGTATGATTTTTCTTTAGCAAATTCATATTCTTAGAAAACATCTATCACTCTCATAATATATACAGCAATGCCTGTATTGTTGAAATGGCTGTGAATCAAATATCTCTGCTTGGTACGGGCATACTCACCATAGTGACTATACCTATCTAAATAGAAATTCTTTAGGCTGCCTATGTTATCTACAAGGATACAAACTATCAAAAGTTTAAGTCAATATTATTCTAGTTGGTACTTCTCTTTATTTCCAATTCAGTTTAATTTAATCCCACGTCTGATTAATATTTGAATAGAAGCTTTTAATGTGATAATACAAGTATCTTAAATAATGTTTTCGACTTAAAGGACTACGATTTTCCCGGGCAGGGTTTGCTTATTTCACATTAATATAATATTCGTCCTTATTTGTAAATTTATGGATGTATTATCTAGCATATAATGGATTTTGGTTTGCTTATGCACATATATTAGTACGCAACTGTAAATCTGCCTATCTTCAGCGGTATAAGAATAATAGATGGCCCAGATTTACTATACATTATACATCCTACATCACGAATATTCAAGTACTAACGTACGTCTGTATCAAATCATGTTTTCTCAAAGAGTACGAATTTGTTGTAAGCATATTTTACACTGACATTTTGCTGTGAGCACTCGTTAGTTTTTTTGTTTGTTTTTTTCCTTTAATTTATTGTGCGCATGACTGGTGTAGCGAATTTAGACTATTCCTTCTCAAGCCATATCTGGGGTACCATCTAGAAATGTTTTAGCTGATAGATAAATAAATCTATCATGGCAGACATAAAATACATTAAGTCGAAGTTGCTTACACAAATATCTCAATTAAACAGAGCACGAGTTTTCATATTTATATTTTGTTTTAAATCAGTGGCTAAATATTTCATCCTGTATAAAACCAGCTTCTTAGAAGCAATTGATACCGGAAGCATTCAATAAATAATGTATTTTAAGACTTAAATGCCTGTCGTAAATTGTCGTTACCTAATCGATAAACCTTCAAGTTTATGTCAGGAATTCATTGATATTTGTTTCTTTAACAACTCATTGCCTGCACCTTGGTCAGTCCATCGTGTTCTATCACTCCCCAAAAGACACCTCTCTGGCAAAGTGTCACTTATATAAATTGGGTCTGCCGAGATTCGCATTTCGCACCATATCGTTATATGCAATTACATCATGTGCCTTCTTTATACTATCATGTCTTCAAAGTTAATTTCATAGCTTAAAATAAAATCTGCTTGTCCATATCTAAAAAATATAAAGTATAACGAATACGGCTTCCTAGAGTGACATCAATATAATGGCAGTTATATTGATCATAGTGAAACTTGAAAACAGATTTATCATTTAAATTTGAAATTGCATTGTATAAAACATTGAATATATTTTGCCGTCAGTTATATTTCTCCCCTTTTGGATCAATTGTTTCCTTGATAATATGATCCGCATTTGGAACACAAGTAGTAAATGCAAAAATTCCTGGTTAATTCGTTTGACCATACCGGCTCTAGCAAGATTATTTCTTTTCTTTCGTTTCCAGCCACAAACCATAATAATGAACAAGAACGCCTTCTTTCGAAGAAGATTTTCTTTATTGTTTTTTTTTGCAAAAATGTTTTCACTTTGAAATGATCATATTGTAGCGATATTTTTATTTATAAGTAGACTTTAACAAGGCATACTGTAAGTGGATCATATGTTTGTCAGATTATTCGTCTGTCCGTCTTGCTGTCTCAACAATTCGTGGTAAGCGTCTATATGGATATTCTAGAAGCATCGTACACAGCTTGCCAACGTAATGACAACCCACGAGGGCAGCACGATTTTAGGACCTCTCTAAATGTTTCTGGGAGTGGGACAGAGGTCCAAGTCAAAAGAATCAAAATTGCATTGACAATGTTTTATATTAAGTTTTTGTATATGCATGCGAGGGGGAAAGATATATAGAATGTATAACCAATGATTTAGTACGACTTCTGGACCACGATGGCGCGTGAAGGGTGGATGTGTATACTGCAATGCTTAGGGATTTCCAAAGTTGCCCTACCTCCTATTTATAAAGCTTTAATGGAGTTATCAAAGAAGTATATATATATATATATATATATGTATATATGCGTATGTATGTATATGTATGTGTCTATATGTATATATGCGTATGTATGTATATGTATGTATGTATGTATGTATGTATGTATGTATGTTAAAATAGTACCCATCCAGTCTTTTCAAGAGCAAGGATATATATAATACATTAAAAACAGAAAAACAATGCTGACTTAATACAGCGCATAATCTTTAGAAGCTGTACTCGCTTTACAAAATGATATATCACATAAAACACACACAGGCTCACTCACGCACACACACAACGATAAAAACCCCAGAAGCAAACACCACGAACTACAAAACTAAGTCATGCTGACAACACTAAGGAAACAACATTAATAAATCTGTATATATGTTCATCTTGTCAAATTAGATGCGTTTTTAGAGCGCTCATGAATGTGATCACATTTTCCTTGTGTCTAAGATCAATATACAATTCATTCCACGTAGCTGGGTCCCAATATGATGAAGAACGTTGTCCGTATGACTTCATTTCATCAGTGAGAATAATGACAATACGAGTGTCGGATGATGATTGTATATTTCTAGATGGGGTATACACCTGGATGATGTCAGGTAGGTATATTGGACAGGAACCATTTAACGAGATGTACCATAGTGAACAGATTTTGTATTTGATTCTGGATGGAATGGGTATCCAGAGCGGGAGGGGGTGCTCTGTTCTTTGTGGTCTAAGAAACATCCATGCATGCGTGTTATGAACCTTACGAAGTTTCTGTAAAAGAAACTGATGTGAACCCTATAAAAATACGTTACAATAGTCCAGTTTTCAAAGTACTAGTGTTCACACGTGCTTTCGTGTCATCCACAGAAAGAAAATTGCGAATGCAGCTGGTGTGTCTCAGCTCCAGATATGCAGCCTTGCATTTTTTTTATATTATCAAGAAATTTAGAACCAAAACGATTCTTTAGTTTGTAGAACCGTTTGTAGGTTGTGGCGGATAATATTTTAATGCACATATATGATTTATTATTGGTTAAAATAATAGTGAATGAATCAAAATGTATAGAGTTGTACAGAAGAGAACTTGTAGCTTTCCAGCTTACCTTAATAAATAAAAAAATAGAGAATGTGCCATACTTAAAACCAAGTCTTTTTTTTCAGCTAATGAAGCACAAGTTACATCGCATAGCGGACCTGATATAGCTTTAATTGGAAGTGTTCTCGGTTCGGCAGTGCTTGTATCAATTGTAGTGGCAACGGTTGGAGTAATGCTTTACAGGAAAAGAAACAAAAGGTTTGGTAAGATTCAGCGCAATATTAGTTACCATAATGTAAACAAGCAAACTGCATAGAATGAGGTCTTGAAAGAATGTAAATAAAGCAACTACATCCACTGCAAAACTAAATAAAAAATAGGTAAATTGTTCGCTCTGTCTATGTTGTGCCACAGTGTATCTTCGTTGGAGATCAAAGGAACATATGGACAATATGTTTTCGCCATTACAACAAAATAAGTTCGGTTCTTACCAAAATGATTTAAGGTGAGTTGTTTAGAAAATGGCAAGCATTATTTAAAATTGTTCTTATGCGATCCGTGCTAAAGTGGCACCCCTTTAAGATGGTGTTTATCATCTAATGGACAGCATCTTTCCTACTGGTGTCTTAACTTATTCATCATAATTCATTCCTTTTTTTAATCTCTTTCTGAATTCCCTTTTTTATCATTGTTATTATTATTATTATTATTATTATTATTATTATTATTATTATTATTATTATTATTATTATTATTATTGTTGTTGTTGTTGTTGTTATCATTGTTATTATTATTATTATTATTATTATTATTATTATTATTATTATTATTATTATCATTATTATTTATTGTTGTTCTAACAGTAGTATCATGCGTATAAATCTCATTGTTGTCCCTGTTGCTTTTTATGTAAATAGACTTTTTAAGTTGTTGTTGATTTAATCTTCTAAAAATAAAATACCAAGGTGTATTTATGTGTAAGACTTCATGCACAAAACAGTACAAATCACTGTAAAGAAAAAAGTGTGCAAAACAAGTAATTATTCTCAAAGATCAAAGAATATAATAAGGGTTATACAAGAAGAGTTATATGCGTATTACAGATTAAGCAAAAAGTCCGTGTAAAAATGGCTTGTTGTTTGCCATTGTGCTAATATCGGTATCAGTTTGGCCAGAGATCACATATTGTGACGGGCAAAGATTAATATTGCCAGAAATCTAGTCAAAGTCGATTCCGCTGGAAATCTGCTATAAACGATTGCAAATATTCGAACTGTTTTCACAAAGCAACAAATATCATAACCACAGTTTTAGGTACAATTTGAATTACTTTGATATGTATCATTGTAATTCTATGTTTAATAGAATATATTAAAGAAATTTTATTTTGAAAAGATGCAGAAGAAACGCAATACGATTTGCATTTTGCAAGAGGCCAAACCCGAATCCTGGAAAAGATTATAGTTACGAAATAAGTTAAATAATTACCTCTTTTATGATAGTACTAGGCGGGTGGTGATGAATATGAGAAATATAAGTATTTAAATCGGTTAGATTATCAATAATCGAATAGCTTTTCAAGTATTATATAATTACTATCTATTAAACTTACTTTTAGCAACGTTCAATAGGTCCTTGTTTCAAACACTTATATTGAAAACTATCGTCTTAAATTCCATCTCGGGGATGTAAGAGTTGTTGGTAGATTATGCAGCTGTTTTACGTTCGGTAGGCTCTTAAATTTTGTATTATAGCTACGCGTTGTACTGTGTGTTGTTTTAGTAAAATCCCAGGTTTTGCTATTGCAACTAATACCGACACGCAATAAAACGTTTAATATCGACAATAACCCTACACGAGACTTTGAAATCTTTTCTATCTTCATTATGCACCGATTTGAACACATCAACAATGGATTATATTTATAGCGTTTCATGCTCAGTTTGTTATAAATACTTGTCGTCTAATCCTTTGAATGGAATCTGATGCAGAAAATTATTTTGTTTAAAATTTTGTTCTATATTTTCTGGGTTTAACAAAATGTTTCTATGTTAATTTCGTTTTGTAGCATATGTTACGTGTCTTCAGTTGTTATTTGTTTCACCTGTTTCATTACCGTTTGTTTAATTCCAAACTTTGGTACTATTCTTTCCATGCGTATTCGTTCTGCTTGTGATGGACCTCTAACCATTTACATGTGTTTAATGTATCTGGACAATTTAGATCTACCCTTTTCACGTGATCTTTTTGAATGAAGGTAATACAACCACTGCTTGTGAATGTTCAACATAACAATTCATTTTATGAGATGAAAACATACTTTGAAGTATATTAAATTATCTTGTAAATTAAACAAACAAAATGTTTGATCGATGAGATAAATGTACATCTGTAGAAAAGATAAATAAAATTGTTTGATGTTTAAAAATATATTGAAACACTTTAGTTGATATAATTGAAAAGCATTTTCTATTGTTGTAAATGAAAATAAACATTCAAAAATATTTGAACAACAAAAATATAATAAAGAAAAAATTAAATCAATAGGGAAATTTTTCAATAAATAAATTTGTTTTCGCTAACGATTAACGCGAATTAAGATTCGAGAAATTCGAAAAATTAGTGAACAGCTTCGTTGTGTGCATAAACACAGCTTTCATACACGAGGGATACTAGAAGGGTGCACTAAGGTGTTTAAACGTTGGAGCTAAGAATAAGTTGGGTGTAATAAAGCTAGCAATGAAACAAAAGATATTAATGATTAAAGCTTGAAATTTTAAAAATATAAACTCGGAAATGATATTCTGAAACAATAGAGCCAAAGATACTAAAGGAAGTGATTGCTGGGAAGGTAATATTATATATTTTTCCAAGCTTGGACCACTGGAGACATTCCTTCAACCTATTAAATACAATAGCAAATATATTAATTGTCAATTTTCAGTTTCATTTAAACATTATTTTTTCACTATGTTGCAGATCATCAATCAAGAAAAGCAAGCCCCATGTAAGTTGAGAAAATTGTTTGAAAAATAAGTTAAAGTTTTGTTGAATATTTATACCTTAACGGGAGATACACATACTGCTACCATAGGATTTCAAACAAGAATACAATATAAACAAGTGCATTCAGTGCAAAACTAATATCTAACTAGCCTGAGCGCTTTCGACTCTTAATGAGTCTTTTTCAAAGGCAAATGCAAAGGATAGACAAGACAAACAAATAAAGCACAAAAACCGTTGTGTTTGCAAAACATTACATGGCTGTTTCTGCAGAAATTAAACCTTTAAATTTATTATGTTTCAGCTAGTTTATTTCAACTTGTTGCGGATGCTTAAAAATATTTTTATTGACCTAGAAATCGATGAGCCATAACGACATCTGTTGTTTTATGCAAAATTATGTAAGCACAAAATATATCCCGGATATTTTGTTATTTATAGTAGTAATAATAGGCTATTAAGCAAATTTAGAGAATTATTTTTTAAAAAATGTGTCGGCTACAAAAGATAATTTTATTTGTGCATAGCTATCTTTTTCTAGTCATCTTAGTTTAAACCGCTTGGTTTCAATGTTCTAAGGCGGCGTATCCAGTAAGATTCCTTTTCTTTCCTGGTTTCGGAATTCCAGTTGGGATTGTGAGCAATTGCAATAAGTGTTATATCACTGAAAGTGTGGCCAGGGGAGGAGAAGTGTTCTACGACTGGCTTCTGTACAGCTTTTTTGTCATCCAATCAGATCTATGAAGGTTGATCCTTTTGTGTAGCTTTTCAGTTTCTCCGACATACTGAAGGCTACAAATCTTAAACATGATGAGATAAATTACATTCTCTGTTTTGCACGTTTTGTTTGGACCTTGTATGTTTAGTTTTTCTCTAGTCACAGTGCTGGAAAATGTCCTGGTCTCTATCATATGTTGACAGGTTTTGCACCTTTTTTCGCCACAGGGGCCAGATTAGCTAGGGTGGTCTTGATTAGTGATTTGCGTTAGCTTCGCCCTGACTAGGATGTCCTTAAGGTTTGTTGGTCTCCGGTAGGCTACTCCAGGTTTGTTAGGGAGGATTAACTTTAGTGCATTCGACGATTCCACGATGGGCCAGTGTTTCCCGATGATTTTACCTGCTTTGGGGTTGTCTGGATGGTAGGTCAGGATATATGGTATCCTATCAGCCATTTCCTTCTTTCCATATTTTAGTAGGTCATCGCGGTTTGTTTGTTTTGCCCTTTGGGTTCCCTCCGCAATCAAGTCTTTGTCGTAGCCTCGGTAAATGAAATGTTTAGATAGCTCTTCCGACATTTTCAGGAATGTTTCATCGTCGGACCAAAATCTACGTATCCTCAGTGCCTGGCTATATGGGATGTTCTTAATGCAGTGTTTTGGATGACAGTTGGTTGGGAGGAGATACTGGTATTTGTCGGTCGGTTTCGAGTAGATGTCTGTATGGAGTTTGTTTTCATCCAGTCTGGTTGTTATGTCTGTGAAAACGTGTTTTGAGTTGGAGACTTTTGCAGTGAATTTTATTGAAGAATAGAAGTTGTTTGCCTTTGAGATGAAATCATCCAGACTTCCTCTTCCATGTTGCCACTTCATTTCTATATCATGGATACAGCGTACCCACTGGAATGGTGTAAGTTCAACCGATGGTAAGAGCTGACCCTCCAGTTTTCCCATAAAAATTATTAGCATACGAAGGGGCCAGTTTTGTACCGATTGCGGTTCCATTGATTTGGAGGTAGCTTTCTTCATTAAATTGAAAGTTATTGAGTTTTAGTACAAGCTATGTAGTTAGTTAGTTAGATAGATATATATGTAGATAGATAGTAGAATTAGCAGACCCACTTTGCTCCAGAAAACAGGTCACAAGTTATCTATACCAGCAAACGCTACGAGAAAATATGAAATTTCTTATAGTTATATTTGTTCTAATTTTAATTCTTGTTCTTAACAAAACATAACAAGTCACCATCGACAGGATTAACGACAGTATAACACAATAGCCTCATTATTTATCTTCAGTCATTTGGAGTATGACAATAAATTATTAGTTCCATGGATCTGATTTAGCACTGTTTCAGATGGCACAGTAAATCTCTGGTAACGAGTTCACGATGACCATGACCTGCATTAAGTTTGGAACTCCTTGCCTTTCGTTTACACCTTGGATCTTAGATGGGGATTAAGATCAATATCCCATATGACTTTCAGTAAGATAGCAATGGCAACAGACATCTTAATTCACTATAATTAAAGCGATAAATTGTGCTTGCTCTGGACACTCCCAAAAACCTTGGCAGTTATAAGGGAGCATATGTGATTTAGCTCATATTTATAGCAAAGTGTAAATGTAAAAATGACGGATATATATATATATATATATATATATATATATATATATATATATAGAGAGAGAGAGAGAGAGAGAGAGAGAGAGAGAGAGAGAGAGAGAGAGAGAGAGAGAAGAGATACTAAGCCTCCATCTGAGCTGAGTAAGACTAGCAAATTGCTTTAGAAAACACTACCAAATAAGACGGTCGATATACACTTTATAAAGAATGGCAACGTTTCCCCGAGCTTAACGTCAGGGTTATAGTGTCAAGAGATAATGCGCATTTGTTTAACAGTTTGGGTGAAATACACGTATGGCAAAGATGGTGTCGTGGCAGTTGAACGTTTATAGAATACAATAATTTTTTTTTTATTTTAAGCATTAAAATATTTCCTTAACGCTTGAAAAATATGCAAGCTGGCAGATGAATTTTAATCATGATTATGCTAAAATAAAAGATGGATTTTAAAATTCATGACAACATATATAAAGTAGATGTTTCTAATTCAGCCATAGATATATCAAAATTCGGCAACTACGAATAAACATACATTTGAGAGGATTGAACAGGAGCTATTAAAATATAACAGCATATGCATATGGTCATTCTGTTGGCTAGTTGATACAGAAACGTATCTGACTTGTTTGCACGCTTTTATTGAGTTACAGTGACGAAGAACAATAGATTTCGATATTCTTTTATGATCTTGATAAGCCATTTCCTTGGATAAATATGCATCATTTTTAACATTTGTAGAGTTTCAAATAGCTCTGTTGCTATCATGTTCTGCTCCTCAAGTGACATACACTAATCTGTAAATAGCTCTTAGATTAAGAAAAACGCCAAAACAAGAACAAAGCAATCTGATAGTCTTGATCCAGTACTGTATACATCTTACCATCTTATATGAGGTAAAGACTGGTAACCTACCACATTTGCCAATGGACACACCATTATTGGCAAAATCTGAGATAGAGATATCTCTTACAAAATTGAACCTGCACCTCAATATCTTTCCAATGTTCAAATCTCCGTATTTCATCTCCATAACATAATATTGGTTTTATCATTGAGCCAGATATTTTAAACATATCCCTAACATGAAATTTCCCGTATCACTTTTGACAATGGAATATTCGTATCAGAGCTCTTGTTGATTTGAGCAGCTAACATATGTTTAGCCATCGACCATTTAAACTTCGATCTAAAAAACAATTTCATATATTTATAATAAGGCACTACGTCTATTTGTTCTTCATTAAAATATCATGTTTCCGTTCTCTTCACATATCTCCTATTCCGAAATGCCATTATTTCTGACTTGTTGAGGTTTAACTCCATACCAGTTATATCAAAAACTTTTTCTATAGTATATATTAGCTGTTGCAGTAAACCAACTGTATTAGAATAGTTTGCCACATCATCTGCTTACAATAAAGCAAAGAGTTATTCAATGTCTGGAGTGATAAGTGTGTCCTTGCTACATGTACTTATTAACACTGAGATCAGATAATTTATATACATGCTTAATAAAATATGACTTAGCACACAACCCAGTCTTTTCCCAAATGTGTAGTTAACATGTCAAACAAGTAGTAGTTCTAACACAACGCTTTAAGAATGCATACATTATTCTTAGTAAATTTAACATTTTACATTGGAGTCTTTTACGGATACGTTTTCCATTATCAACTTTGTCGATCGCCTTTTTAAAATCAAGAAAAAGACAATAACGTCTTCCGTTGCTTCTTGATCAGCACTTTTGCACTGAGGCTTGTAAAAAAAAACAGCATGTTATCGATAGTGCTATATTTCTTTTTACAACTTGCGTATGCTTCATTGCGCAATAAGTGTTTCAGCCTACTCAGTGGGAAAGTTACCAGGATCAAATATTCTATTAAAAAGAGGTTTAGGATAAACACTCTTACTAGCCAATTGTTAGCACATAATTGGAATCATATTTGGTTCAGGAGTTTTGATTTTCGTTGAATTTAAACTAGTTATAATCTCATGGTCCATTATTATGTAATTCAAGATATTGTCAATTTCCGATACGACAGTATCGTCATCATCATTGTCAAGTTTACTATACACGATGTTATTTTTGTTGTAGGAGGTTTTTTTCTTTACAAAACTCGCGCCAACCATTTTTCAGATAATATCCATGTCCTCTTCAAGGTTGGTTGTTTTCAAATATTTCCAAAATAAACATGAGTCTTTCCTGTAATTTGTTAATTTCTCCCTTTAACCTATTGATGACCTAAATGGTTAGATCCTCCGCCTCGGATGCGGGAGGTCGCGGGTTCGAACCCTGGCCAAGTCATAACAAACACCATAAAAATGATTCTAGCAGATGCCTCGCTTGCACTCAGCATTTCAGCATTAAGAAGTTAATGTTAGGACTAGTCGGCCTAGTGGCAGGATAATATGACTTGGTAAGTTATGATGCCACATGTTTACGGCATGATGCCACAGTGCTAGGCATTATTATAAACTGCCACACTGCAGACATCGTAGCGATATGACTTAAATGTTTAAAGCTAACAATCTAAGTTAACAATCCACATTACACATACGCACTTTGACCTATCTGATTGTGACTGTTGAAGAATTGTGTTACGTATCGGCTCGTTCAAAGTAACACAAAGAAAGAGTGAAGGCAACAAGCTTTGTAAATTTTAACAAAAACAATTTATTTCCCTAGAAAACACGGTGAAAAGGTAAATAGGTGAAACAAGACTTACGATTTACGAAGAAGATTCCCAAAAATATGTTCTAAATTTGTGGAAACACATACGTCCTGTGAATAAACAGTTCTAATTTGATATAGTCTGAATCTCAGTTCCGTTCCAAGATGGCGGATGATGACGTCAGACGGAGGCTAACACAAAATGTCCAGAATTTTCACTGCAAAGCACAATTTGCATTGTTCTGTTCCGATTTAGAAATAATTTCAACAAATGTCTTTGTCCAAAGCCAGTAGTGTTGTTCTCCAGGGAAAATAATTATTTAGAAAGTAGATGAAATACAGCTACCACCACTAACAACACATACGTTGTTCCTCGTACGAATGCGCAACTCTTTCCAGCACAGAAATACCTGTCTTAAGGTATTATAAACTCTGAAAGATGTTATGATGTGACTCTGAACTACGACTGACTACGACTACGACTCTGACTAAACATTTCTTACAGGTAACTGAGCATTTAAAACAAGCTAATGCGTCATTACATGTACACACGCATGAAGACCACGTGTGATTTCGAAATCACTACAATGCGTAAACAAGTATTATTTTGAAATAACGTGGTCACAGCCAATCATTTACATAGCTCTTTCTCACTGTTTACTTGATACGAAAAACCGTCATGCAAAAATCGTGCTTACACGAGTCACATTTACGTTTTAAATAAATACGACGTTTCTAACAAACTATTATACCCATGCAAACATAATCATCATCATAATAATAATAACTACATTTAATGATGTTAAAATGAAATAAGAATGAAACAAAGAATTAGAAGAATTTACATTTTAACACACATGTAATTTAATTACAGGGTCGTAACAATTGTTGAAAGTCGTTTTATGGAAACTGATATCATAATAATAGAAAGAAATAGTCGGACAGATATGGAAATTGCTGGTCCGAATAAGTATTTGATCTTTTGCAACTTACATCTTAAACTCACAGTTTAGAAATATAAAGAATAGCAGACATTCAATGTTAACTGGTCAAGACAGTGTTAAACATTTGATGTGTCTTATATGACTTATGTTCAAGATTAAACGCTAATTGTTAACACGACACAAACAAATTATAAAGTAACATGCTACGATTATGATGCTTCTCAATGCATACGTTTCTTTCTTAAAAAATATGACGTTGAAAAATGAGTTGCTTCTTCCGATGCAACAACTATTGTGGAAACACAGACTAATTTAGACTTTGGATCAATGCAAATGTAAAATAAGACAGGTGTTAAGTGAAGGCTCGTTCAAAAGTAACAAAGGAAAGACTGAAGCCAACAAGCTTTGCAAATTTTAACAACAATAATTTATTTCCCAAGAAAACAACGTAAAAATATGAAAAAGGACTTACAGTTTGTGAATATAATTCAAAATTAATCCTGGAATCTAAAAATATAAGTCCTATCACAAAAACATTCTAAATGAATCAAGTTCGAATCCCGACGAAGTTTCAAGATGGTGGACGATGACGTCAGATGAATGCTGTATTAAACTGATGTGTCAACAGCTCCTCGTTGAAATTTCTGAATCAAGAATAATATTCCGGCTTTAGAATTCCAAATAATTTCAACTAAATGTCTTTCGCCAAGAATTTGATGAAAAAGAGCACTTGTATGTTTTCCAGAGTGAATAAATTATTTTAAATAAAAAAAACCTCGAACTGGTCACAACATAAAATACCTCTGAGCTCCGATGGTATTTTTTTTACGACTGTTACGTATATGTAATTTAATTACTTACGTGTTAGTTTTAAATTCTCTTTTATTTTATTTTTATTCCATTACGTTATTTTAATGATGATTTTAATTACTAGATTTGACATCGTTTTCGAAAAATACTGTTTTCTGTTTTGACCTGATAAACACGTAATTCGATTGCTACATTTTTATTTTTAGCCGACCTTGGTTCATACATTCGTAAACACTCAGTGAAAGCCATTGGTCATAATCAAGGTTATACTTCGCTTGCGTGATCACTCTATTTTATAAACACCCCTTTCTTATTTAATCTTATAGTAAAGATTTGTTCAGTCGAGTTAGAGTTAAGTTCTTCCATAGCGTACGTGCAGATTGGCATTTTTTTACTGCGACTGCTCAAATCAAGTGACCACGTGAGCCATCATGTGATCTAAAATCTCGGGTTTAAACAGACTTTTTCTAGTAGATTTATTCAGTCGTATTTCCTACCGTTTGGAGCTCAAAAGAATTTTGTGTTGTGACCTGTTGAGTTGAAACTGTTATTTTAAATAATTTCTTTTTCATGGAAAATAAGTGCTGTTTCATCAAATTCTTGGACAAAGACATTTTGGAATTCTAAAGAGGGAATATTATTCTTGATTCAGAAAATTCAACGAGGAACTGTTGACAAATCAGTACAATACTGCATTCGTCTGACGTCATCGTCCACCATCATGGAACTTCACCGGGATTCGAACTTGGATTTCATCTAGGACTTTTTAGCAATATGACTTATATTTTTAGATTCCAGGATTAATTTTTGAATTATATTTATAAACTGTAAGTCCTTTTTCATAATTTTACCTTGTTTTCTAGGGAAATAAATTATTTTTGTTAAATTTTACAAAGCATATTGGTTTCACTCTTTTCTATGTTACTTTTGAACGAGCCTTCACGTAACACGACTGACAAATCTACTAGACATTGTTTGTTTTAACCCACGATTGTAGGTCACATGATGGCTTACGTGGTCACTTAGCTGGAACAACGCAATAAAAAAATTGCCAAATTGCACGTAGGCTATGGAAGAACTTAACTGTACTGAACAAATCTTTACTATGAGATTCAATAAAAAAGAGGTTGTTTACAAAATAGGGTGATCACGCAAGCGAGGTATGACCTTGATTACGACCAATGGCTTTCAATCAGTGTTTACGAATTGATGAACCAAGGTAGCTAAAAATAAAATAAGGCAACACTATTGCGTTCTAATCAGGTCAAAACAGAAAGCTGAATTTTCCTAAAACGATGTCAAA